>MU224341.1:1074349-1117698 GCA_018584345.1 Thuja plicata
GAAAAAGACTCAGAAGATACTATAGTGATTGATGATATCAAGATATCCATGACAACATCTGACAATGACATGGACAAAGTTGATAAAGCATTTGTAAGCACTGAAGAGATGTGCACTGATGATACATATTTACAACAAGATGAAGTTCCCTCCAATGATCCAATAGACTTGACTAAAGAGAAAGATACTCAAGATAATGAGACACCAGTCAAGGAGATACCAATAAAGAGTGAATGCATGGACACCAGTCAAAATACTATATTCACTCCATCCACTTTATCATCTACTTCATTGTTGTCAAGGTTAACTCCTGACTCAACAAGTCTAGATGTGTGGGGAGAAGAAGAATTAATGAAGATCAGCGTTCTAGCTATGGAAAAATCCAAAGAGAAATAAGTTATGAGGAACCCTCTCTTCTTGTAATCAGTAAACATCTTGAACGATCTAGTGCCTGCAGAAAAGAAAGTAGCCAAAATTCAATTAGTTGAAGATGTCAACAGCATTCTAACAAGCTTCAAAGCACACTTTATAGACCTAGTAGACTTTGCTACTAGAATTGCAGAAGATGAGTATAAAAAGGAGAGATTGAATGAATTGGTAAGGAATTTTACCTTAGACTTAAAATCTTTAAAGATTGGGAAATCTATATTGAAAGAGTTGGAAGCTAAAGGTAAGAAATTTATAGAAAACTGCATGGATAGAGTGAAATTCACCTCTGAACATATCAAAAAGATAGAAGAGGCAGAGATCATGGTGGACAATATTAGAAAATTAGTTGAGACATCCACCCAAGACATGAACATCTGTAACAACGTCTATCAAGGACAGTTGGACGAAATTGAAAAAGCAAAATTCAAGATCAATAAGATAAGAATTAGGTAGACCCAACTAAGGAATGCTCTAGCACCCTCTCTAGCAGTTTTGGAAGTTAAAATCAAACAAATTGGTGCCAACATTATCACATATGATCAAGTTCCCTGCATGGATCTGATAAAGATGGAGAAGTTAACATATGCCCTATGCACCCATCTCCAAACAGTTGATGCAATGAAGGTATTCTGGTAGAAAGAGATCCAGTCTCTTTAGATTGTGTATCAAAATGTCTACTTGGAGTAAGTATATAGAGACTTATAGTTTTGTACACATTTTTCATTAATGTCAAAGGGGGAGTAATGTATGTATGTGTATATATGGGGAGTAATATATGTACAGTTTTTTTGTGTTAAGTCATTTTGAGTAACTTGGCCACATTCCTTTGTTGCCATTAATGACAAAGGGGGAGATTGTTGGTAAGTTGACTCCCAGAGGATATATGACTTATTTTGTGTTGTCATTATGGCAACAAAGTCATATTAAGTTACTGTAAAGAAAGACAAAATGACTAAGTATGGAAAATAGGGCAGACAGAGATATACATCAATCAGCACATCATCGTACATGCGAGAGATCAAATCAAAACATGCACACTCAGATATATTTTCTATCACGTGTGTACATACTAAGTCTAGACATGCATGGTACAGAATGATAGTACAGATAAGCTATAGGAAGAACAGTACTACTACAGTTCACAAAATAGAGCATGAAGCTGACTTAGGTTTTTGGATCAGCGTGAATTGTTTTGCTGTGTAAAGGCCAAGCGCCTTTGCTTATATGTTTGTAATAATGTCTTTAGTCTTGTTGTAAACATGCTTAATCTAATTTGTTTGGAAGTGTTGTGTATTATGTTTTTAGGGCTGACTATAGTCTTTTTTTGGGTCACGTCTATTCAGACATGAACATACAAATATGTAATGTAAATGTATATTACAAGTGTCAAATAATATGCATGAGAAAGACATAGAAGAGCAGTATAGTGAAGTCAGTATGAGATAAATCTTGTTAAGAGAGTAAGAGCATCAGCGCATAAATAGAACTAATCAGAAAATAGTGTCATCATAGCAGTTCATTTTTGATATAGTGTATATCAACTATCAGAAGGTTGTAGCCTTCATCTTATTGGGCAGTGAGCCATACACCTTTAATAGGGTTTATAAATAGACTCCTAATAGGGTCATTGTACTTGGATTGTAAAGACTGCTCCTAACAGGGCAAAGGAACTTTAACAAGTTCATTATACTTTGGCAACATTTGTGGGTACTAATTCGCATCGGGGTTTTCCTCTGATCAAGGTTTCCCCATAATCATATCATGTGTTATGAGTTCTTGTATTAATATTTATTGAATGTATGCTTGATTTATGTTTAAATTTCTAAAATATAAATAATTGACAAACACTGATTCACCCCCCCCCTCTCAGTGTTTCTAACAGTCTAGATTCATAAGGATTCAAACTTTCTGACTTTGGATCATATGCTTGGAGGGCTTGTAATCCTTCACTGGCAATTGCCTCTCCTCCTTGTGACTTCAATTGTGCAGCAACTTGTTCTTGCTTTGCCCATATTAAGAAGTCCTTAAACTCATTAGTTTTGATGAATTCATCATCCTTTAGAAACTCTTCTTGTTTTAACTCTCTTTCGTCTTAGCATAGAATGAGGGGCATCTCTACATTGTCATTAGTATCCTCCCTCTTTTTCTTTCCTTCTCTTGTCAACTTCCTTAGTTGATGATCATATGCACTGGTCCTTGTGAATAGGGCACCAATTCTATATTTTTTCTTCTTATGTGTCTTAGCTACAAAGGGCTCCGTTGCTTCTATTCTTTGCTTTTTCTGTGGGGGCTCTACATCCACTTCAGCCTCATGTGCTTCTATTAAATCAATGATATTCTCCTCATTTTAAGGTGGTTGATCTTGGGGTGGTGGACTATGAATATAGTAGCTACTGCTATATTCTAATGATGATTGCTTATTGGGACCTCTATCCTTCTCATCAATTTGATCTTCAATTTGATTTTGGAGCAAGATATGATTTTAAATCATCTTTTCTAACCTTTGCACGTAGGGCATACCTGGGAAAAATCCACCAAATGGGATTCCTTTCCTCTTCAATTGCTGCTCCAGCTCCATCAGATCATGATACTTTGATAATATGGATGCAATCACATCCTCTTCAAGGATATTTCTTATTAAATATTTTTCTTCATAAGGTTGATGCCTCTTGGTGATAGTGATGGTAGGTTTCAAGAGTTTCTTGGAACTCTCAATGAATCCTTCAGTATCAACATATTTGTATATGACAACATTCATCCTGTAATGCCTTAACCATCCATTGATAGGGTCTTAAGCCCTCTTCCCAACTATAAAATATGAAGCAATGAACTACCTAGGAGTGAAATTTTTCTTCTTATGATATTCCAAGTGCTCTCTATCTGTTAACATGAGTTTCCACAGAAACTCCATTATTGCAAAATTTTGGTGACAATAAAAGTCAGCCCAGTTATGGTCACCATTCCACTTGTCAACAAATTGACAAGGTCTCAATAACTACAACACTTTCATTGGAAGTCTTGTCATGTCTACTCTCAAATTACTCAACAATGGGTAGACTACTCAATTCTCAAAAGCACAAAATTCTTTCTCTCTGGAGGTGTAATTCCATATCCTCACCCATAACTGCACTGGGTTCTATTATCCATGGTAGAACCTCTTGAGTTGTAGATTGGATTGGTCCAAAATAGGGAAATTGTAAAACATGATAAGATGCATCAACAGAGAGTACTTTAGGAACTTAGGGCTTCCTACCTTATTCTGAATATCAAGGAATTCTTGATACATTTTATCAATTACAAACTGTATATAATCATAGTCTGTACTCACATAGGGGCTCTGTAATTCTTGAATGATCATCAACATATCTGGTGATAACCTCTCTCTCCGACTGTCTACTCCTAAGACTCTGCATAGGGCATAAGATATATAATTCATATAGAAAGATAGGTCTTTGTAGAAGTATGGAGATGGATCACTTGGAATAGGGGCAATGTAATTTCTAGTTCCCCTTGGTGTGTGGGACTAGATCAATTTAGCTACAATAGGGGACTCTTTGGTATGTTTGGCAGCTAGGGCTTTCAAATTGATCTCAGTAGAACAGGGGTTATAAATATCAAAAGCTTTCATGAACGAAGCTCAGTCTAGGGTTACCAAAATAGTGTCATCATCCTTCTTGATGGACTTGGATACAGTATCATATCTACTAGACAATTCCAAAATCAAGTCTACATTAATTAAAACATCAGGAACAACTAATTTGGCTAGTCCAATGGTCCAAGGGTTTGAAATATGCATAGGTCCATCATTATTCTTATAAAAATAACTAAATAATGGTAACTAGAACAATCTAGTGTCTTGGCATCTCTTATGTATGCATAATTATCCCCTAAATGTTCATCATTTACTTTTTACCTCGATTGGAGCCTGGAAGCAACTGGATGAACTCTTCTAAATAGTTTCTTTCTCCTTTTAGGTCCTCATCATCCCCACTTAGCCCACTGGTAGATGCAACACTTACTGTTCTGCTCATGATTCCTGGTATAATTTTTCACAGATCAGTTTTGCTTTTATTTTACCAATATTGGAACAAATCTTCTCCAAACCCTCACTCTTCACTATGAATTACTTCAAATCTTCCACACTGATAATCACACTTTTGAATTCTGAACTGAAATCTTCATTGTTTACTCTATAGACCTTAATTGTTATGTTCTCACTGAAAATACAAATCACTGATGCGAATTATGATCTCTAGATTCTGAAAAAATGGTAAGATGAAAAGATAACGACAATACCTATAAATGCACCAATCTCTTTCATGGATTTGTAATTCAATCTTTTATGTCTTTACTTCTGCATGCTATGAAATCAATTCTACCTCCTATCTGTGGCATTTTGAACTAATAGATGATCAATTCAAATGATGACTTTTCATATAAAAACCTTATTAAAATAGAAAAGATATCAAGATTTGATCTTATTGGCTCCTTGAGAACAACTTAGCAATCTTTTGAAACATGTTGTCTAACTCCTTCATTCTTATTGGCTATCAACGGTTAACATGACATGAAGAAAACCTTATATATTACCTTGATCTCACCATGGTTTCTTTTAGTGACAATGCAACTGTGTGACCTCGTTGTCATGAAGAGTTATCCTTAACTCCAATTTTCTATTGAGACTTAATGACAACCATCCGATCATCCTTTAGATCTATGGCTACATTTTAATTTTGATATGAAATCACTTAACTCCTATCCTCTTCGAGATTGTGTGACTATAGCTTCAATAATTCATTTTATACCTTGGATTTCCTTTTAGAGACTACACGACTATGTTATGTCTTTGTCGCTTTAATATTTCCTTTACCCTGAGTTTCCACCAAGATTATGCGACTCTCACATGATCATCTTTCAATCAAATGGCCTGCATGTAATCTCATTCACTTTATGTACTTTCTTATTTTCAAATGAGACTTTGCAACTACTACAGATCTTTCTTTTAATCTAATGACTCACGCATAATCATTTTTTCTTTTCACTTGACTATAGTTTACTTTGTGACCTCATGAATCAAGCAGTCTCTATGTCGTGGAAGGAAAATATTTACCTTGGATTTACTTTGAGACTTCCTGACTAATTCATGTCTTTAAGAGATCAGCTACGTGTCTCAATCTAGATCATCACCGCTGAATCTCTGAAACTTTGTTGACCTTTTGATTTTCTAAAATGACTACATGCCATCCACAAGATCTCTTCTTTTCATAGCTCAGATCTTCTTGCTGAGAACACACTTATACTTAACTGAACTTATCTCAAACCATGGTTCTTATCGTGAAATCATGACCCATTGAATCTTGTTGTGGCTTTAAAATTTTACTAACTCGTGGTTTCCTTCCCGATTTAACGCCAACCACTAGATCTTTTTCAAATCAGATGGCAGTCACGATATCTCTTTAGTTTTAACTTAACCATGGATTTCAAAATAGATCAAGCAACTAAAGGACTTTTAACCATATTCTTAACCATAGTTTCTTTGTGAGACACTGCGACTGAGAAAACTCAAATTCGCATATACATTTCTTAACTTATGAGTTTTCATGGAGACTTCACAACCACTATAGGATTAGAATTGAAATCGATGGTTGTCACTAAATCTCAGATCTTTTGACTTAATCCACTTTTCTCTTTACGATAACGCGATTGTGTGAAACTTCAAACTTAACCTTTAAACACAACTTGCAACTCTGATTATCTTTCGAGACAATGCAATTGAGCAATCTCAAAGTCATTGAAGGGATTCTTTAACTCTAATTTTATAAAGATATTCTCCACCAACTACAGGATCAAGATCTTCATCTACGACATGCGTGCAATCTCACAAAGACTAGAAGAATATTCACTTTTAAAAGAAACAACCCGACATAAAGGAAATCGCCTAGTCTCGATAAGAAAAATAATATTCTTAGATTAAAATGAGACTTCGCAACTTAAGTGAAATAACATGAAATAAAGCACATGACTAAAGTGACCGGGTTTCTTGAAAAAGTAACAACAAATTAGAAATGATTTCAATGAACTAGGTTTTTTCTTGGATATGCATGGAATTTTACCTAGGGCTTAGGGTTTTTGCACTCTTTCTTGATTTTGACTTTGAAGATCATTATTTGCAGAGATATTTTGACAAAAGGAGACAAGATTTTCAGCTCTTAAGCATGGATATGACTGAGAACTTCAAAACATTTCTGGCAGACTACAAAATTGGAAATACAACCAACAATGGCTCTATTTGACAATGCTTAAATGCAATTTTAATGCAAGAATCACATATATCTGGTTGCAGACCATGCAAAAGATTCCCAATAACCTAATGAAAAAAGGAAAAACACAACACAAAGAAACACACCTATGTACATATATTACAAAAATTTACTGTGCATGAAACTTCAATTTTCAACTGAAGAAAGGCTTCAAAAATTGCCCATGCACTGGCAATTCAAATTCTTCTTCACCCATGTTTTTCAAAATATAGGAATATTTACCAAAAATTTGAGAAATAATAAAGGGACCAAGCCATAAAGATTCAAACTTCTTTCATTTCCCTTTATCCTCTGCTCTTACATTCCATTGGAGTACTAGATCACCAGGTATAAATTTTCTGCTACCTTCTCTCTTATCAAAAAGATACTTCATTTTCTGTTGTAATTTTATGTTCTCTTTTTGACCTTCTCTTCTAACTTCATCAAGCTCTACTAATTACATTATTCTATCAGACATTTCTAACTCTTCTTCTTGAATAAAATTGTATACTGGTAACAAATTTTTCATAGGCATTCTAGACTGTAAACCATATACAAGCTCAAAAGGTGATTTACCTATTGCTTTCTTGACTGTTACTCAATCATCCCATATAGCTATTTTCAACTTTGTGTGCCAAGCTCTTTTGTTCTTTTCCAAGGTCTTCTTCAAAATCTTCAAAATGCTTTTATTTCTAGATTCTACTTGGTCATTTTCTTGAGGATGATATGGGGATGAATAAGAAATTATGATCCCATATTCATTGTAGAATTCCTTGATTTCATCTGATCTAAAACACATAGCATTATCCATCACTAGCTTGGTAGGGACACCAAATCTGGTTAGAATGTTCTCCATTAGAAAATCAGTAACCACTTTTCTAGTTGCTTTCTTAATGGGAATGGATTTAATCCACTTTGTAAAATAATCATTGGCAACAAGTATCCAACTATGTCCTCCACTGGACTTCTCTGAAAACTCTCCAATAAAATCAATACCGCACATTGCAAAAGGTGCTTCAACACTCACAGGGTTCAATAACAGGGCACCTGAGAATTTTAACTTATTTGAGAACCTTTGGCAAGGCTCACATTTCCTAAAAAATGCATGAGTATCCTTGAATATACTAGGCCAATAATATCTAGCCCTTAAAATATTATGGGCAGTGGTCTTAGTAGAAAAATGCCCTCCACATACTCCAGCATGCATTTCAGCTAGTAATTTCCTAGCTTGGCTCTTATCTAAATATAATAATAGTACACCAATTTTGTTTTTCCAATACAAATCTCCTTGAACTAGGGTGTACTTCTAATCTTGTAATCTGAGACTCCTCTTTTGATTGTCTGACATAACTTCAGGACACTTGGCATTCTTAAGGTAATACATGATGTCAACATAGAAAGGCTGTCTTTCAATACTTGTTACTGTTGAATCTTGTATCACTATATTGTTCACTTGTACCAAGTCTAGGTTTTCTTCTATCATAATTTTTTATAGACCTTGTCCTCTAACCAATTTAGTAATATGGATTTATAAGTTAAATTCATGAATTCTATTAATCCACTTACATCTCTTACTAGTCACTTCTGATTGAGTAAGAATATCCTTTACTACTGAATGAGGTACCTATGCAAGTACTTTGGCACAAACTAGGTAGGGTCAGAATGATTTAACAGCTTTCACTAAAGCATATGTCTGCTTCTCCATCATTTTGTAGTTTAGTTCTGTAGCTTGAAGAGATTTTCTAAAAAATGCAATAGGATGTTCAAATCCCTCCTCATCTTCCTGAAGTAGAACAACAACAATAGTATGTGTTAAACACCTAGATTTGCACCCTTTCCTAAGCTCTCATAGTCTTGGTAATCTAGTGTAACATGGGAATCATCTCAAGGTTGTGGGACCTTTTGCTAACTGAGACAAGACCTCCAGATTCTAGGCTGGTTCCTCTTGATATGTCACCCAAATTTTCTTCTTGACATAAAAGTAAAATTTTGAAGGAAAAGGGAGAGAAGGAATGCGTGAAAGGGAAATAACTTAAAGCAAATTATCCTACTAGGTGATACACCGAAGGTAACTTGAATCATAACAGATTGACTAATCTCAGCATGAAACCTTGGAGCAAATGGAACACAAATTCCTAGATAGGCTTGCATAAATATTTCATAGAGAGGCCTGAGATAAATAGAGGCTATTTAGGGAAAGAAGTAATTTCACAAACAATAGCATATTCACTATTAGTAGACATAGACTATGACCTGCAAACAAACATCCACTTTTGTAATTTGGCACAGGAATGAGACAAAATGACAGGGGACTGTAGAATATCCAAAAACTCATCTGAATCAATTCATCCACAGTAGTACACACTATTGCAAAAAGAAAAAGGGCTCAGGGGCTCCAATGTTTCTCTAGAAATCATTCAATATATTCTAATTTAGTAAGAGAAATTCAGAAAAGAAAGCCTAGGGACATAAAATATGTCACAAAAAGCTTTTGCAATATCTGAATATCAATGAAAGATTACAAACTATAGAAATCAAAGGGCAGAAAGAATGCCACAGATAACTCCTAAGCCAAAAAAACTCTAAGCTCTAAAAGCACTCAAAATCGATATATATATTCCCCAGCACGCAGACTTGGAGTCACTCCGATCCTGTTAGGGTTACAATTAATTACAATAGAATATTTAGAAAACCCTAACACCACAAATATTGCTCATAAATGCATTGTAAAAATATCTTAGATCAATTAGATATATCTCTGAAATCTTTCCTACCACCATCAATTTTGCTTCTGCAAATTCGGTTGATCCATCTACTTCTTTGCAAGCTGGTTCTATCATAACTTCTAAGATCAGATATTTGAATTTTAAATAATTAAAAGGTAACGGTCAATGGAGGCACATACACCTGTATCAATGGCCGAGAGAAGATTTATTTTTGAGTTTAAAACATGACCGCAGATTTCCACTTTTGATCCGTTATCTTAACCCCTAACTGCGTCTTCACCTTTGGCTACCTTTTCCTTTTTTTGCTAGGTCATCAGGCCTTCTCCTTACCTCTGGGTTTATAATGAGATCACACAACCATCACATGATTAGAATCAACATCGATGGCTATCACTAAGTCTCTAGACCATATAAGAATATCCCTTTTCTATGAGAGACTTAGCGACTGTACATATGAAAGTTGGGCCCACCTCTACCATGTGTCACACCGTGATTTGCCACACAACTAACTATGAGATGACCCATCATTGACCATGGTTCAAATTTTTTGATAACCCAATTGAGCAAATGCAAAGTCTCATAATTTTTTGTTAACCTTAAAGCATGTCACGAGATCATGCAACTGAAAGGGAATCTGTAACTTAACTCATCTTTAAAATTAAGTCACATGTGAAGCTAGGAATTATACTGAGTCGCATGATCTCTAGACCTTTTGCTAACTCTAGGTTATATCAAGAGATTACCTAACCTCCCTCTGATCAACAGTTGATTCAACTATCATCGCTAAGTCTCCCGATCAAAATGGAATATGCTTTTCCTTTATGAGACTTAGAGACTAGAGAGAGTCTGTGGGTCACTGAATGATTTGGAATATTCTTCTTTTATCGTGTGACTTAGAGACTAGATGCAAATTTTTAATGTGAACATGGAAATTGAAGAACTTAAGTTTCCCAAAAAGGAAATGGGAAAATAGAACAAGTCTTGGGTAACTAGGGTTTTAATCAAATACATAGGTTCTTCAACACTTAGATTATTTTGCATGGGCAGGAGCAAAATAGGGACTGAAGAGACTGCAGAGAACACAACCAAGATAAAAAAATTTAAGGTCTACCTCATAGGTTGGGCTCAACCCTTGTGGGAGCCTCATTTTTCTCCACCTGTAGCCAAAATCTTCATAATAGGGAAAATTTGGGTAACATTCTTGGCAATTTTTGTGGGATGTCTGCCTGCTAGACATTGAGAACTAGTAGCCTTTGACATCCATTGGGTATAGAAGCATCATTGATCAGAAATAGGAACTTGGGAACAAATTGAAACCAGGAAGAGGAACAACTAACTGCGCATAGGCACTTCAAGGAAAATAGGGAAAAAAACTAGAAAGCAGGAACATAGAACAAGGAAACTATTTACAATATTTACAATGAAGGAAAAACCTCAAAACAAGGTTTCAAATGGAATCCATTTACAGAAATGGGCAAGGGAACTCCTCCAAGAGTTGATAGTTGAAAAGCATTATGTTCCTTGCATTCTATGATGATGAATGGACCTCCCCAGAAAGAATCAAATTTAGTATGTCTTCCAGGATTTGATTTGAATTCATCCCATTTGAGGACTATATCTCCAATCTTGAAATTCCTAGCCCTGGCTCTCTTGTCAAATCTTTTCTTTTTCTGCATCTGATGGAATTCCATATCTTTCATGGATTTATCTCTGTGTTCTTCTAATTCCATAATCTGAGCATACCTAATCTGCAAAGGATCTCCTTCTTCAAACAAGACATATTGAGTAGCTAAGTCCAGGGCTGGCAATTCAGTTAAAATGGACAACTTAGCCTCTCTTCCATACACTAACATGTAGGGAGAATTCCCAATGATCTTCTTTGGAGTAATTCTATCTAACCACAATGCAAATTTCAGTTTGGTGTGCCAATCTCTTTGGTTGTCTTGTAGGGTTTTCTTGATTATCCTAATCAAGTTCTTGTTCGTTGATTTTTCCAAACTATTACCCTAAGGGTAGTAGTTTGAACTTGTGTTCAAATAAACACCATGTTTGACTGCCCATTCAGTCACTCTTAGGACTATAAATGCTAATGCATTATCTAAAATAATGGAGTCAGGGACACCAAATCTATGAATAATATCATCATAAAAGCTTAGGACAACATTCTCATTTGCTTCCTTTAATGCCACCGCCTCTGTCCATCTAGTGAAATAATCTGTTGCATTAATTATCCTTTTATGACCTACACTCAATGGAGGATTGATCATGCCAATGAAATCTATGCCCCATCTCATGAAAGGTTGCTCTATCCTGACGAGCTGAAGGGGCAAGGTTGCAAGTTTTTCTTTTCCTGCAAACATGGTACATTTGATGCATTTCCTTACATGATCATGGCTATCTTTGAAGATAGATGGCCAATAGTATCCAGCCCTCATGATCTTAAAATCAGTAGTCCTAGGAGAGAAGTGACCTCCAGAACGTCCATCATGAAATTTAAATAGGACATCTACTATCTTTTCTGAACCTATGCATCTTAAAAGGACACCGTTGTTATCCTTTCTAAAAAGAATGTCATCTATCAGCACAAAAGGAATAGATTGTAACCTATAGTACCTTTTTTTTTTCTGAATCTAGATCTACAAGGAATTCCCCTATTTTTAAATAATGGATCATGTTAGGCAACCAACCTACTGCCTCAGCATGATCTTCGGTTGAATGCATGATTAGGGATGCATCCATTTTCTCTGATTCCTTTAAACTCTCATCCTCTATCAGATGCTCACAAAGACCTCTTCCTCTAACTAGCTTGGTGATTTGTATATTAATGTCACATTCCATGACCTTGGTAATCCAACCAACCCTTTTGTCATTCAGGTCCCTAGAAAGCAAGAATTCCTTGACACTAGGATGAGTAACTTTCAATTGTACCTTGTTGTGGGTTAACAGATATCTGAACTTCTTAAGGCTCTTTACTACAATAGGTACGTGTCTCTCCACAAAATAATATCTCTATTCATATTCTTCTAAACCTTTTCTAAAGAAAGCAATAGGTTGTTCCAACCCTTCAGAATTTTCTTGGGTCAATATTGCAGAAATAGCATTTGATCCTCCATAAGTGTAAAGGATAAAATCCTTACTAAAATTTGGGTTTAACAGGGTAGGGGCTTCTATCAGAGACTCTTTAATGGTTTGGAAACTAGATTTCCCTTATTTTCTCCAATAGAAAGATGTATTCTTCTTCAACATTGTTGTCAAAGGCTTTAGTAGATCTGCAATATTAGGCAAGAAATGCCTGACAAAGTTAATCCTTCCTATGAAAGATTGAAGACTTTTCTTGTGATGTGGTAAGGGTAGGTCTAGAATATTTTCAATCCTCTTAGGGCCTACTATAATTCCCCTTTTGGATACTATATATCCCAATAGTTTTCCTTCATGGACTGCAAACACACATTTCTTGGGATTAAGAGATATCCCAAATTCTCTACACCTTTCAAATATTTTCCTCAGATGTTTGATATAGTCTACTGCATGTTTAGAATAAACAGTTATGTTGTCTAAATAGACCAGTAAAAATTTGTACATGAGGCTTTAAAGGCCATATCCATTGCCTTTTGAAAACTAGCACCTGCATTAGACAAACCAAAGGGCATCTTTTGATAAGCCATGGTTCCCCACTTGGTTGTGAATGCAGTCTTAAATTGATCTTCTTTATTGACTAGGATCTGATTATATCCTGAATAGCTATCCAATAATGAAAATCTCTCAAATCTAGAGACACATTGTAGGATCTTCTCAATAGAGGGTAATGGATGACGGTCTTTTAGGGATGCCCTATTAAGGTCTCTGAAGTCAACACATAGCCTCAACTCACCATTCTTCTTACAAATAGGAATGAGGATGGAAACCCAACTAGTGTGCTTAATGGGGTAGATGATACTACTCTCTATTAATTTGAGGACTTATTTATGCATGAGTGGTTCTAACTTGGGATTTACAAGCCTTTGCTTCTGCCTCACCGGTTTGGCATTAGGTTCAAATTAAATGGTATGTTGAGAAAGGGCAGGATTAAACCCCTTGAGGTCCTCATATTGCCATGCAAAGACATCATTGAATTCTTGAAATAATCTAGTGTAAGCCTATTCTTCTGAATTAGTATTTACCTTCCCAAATTATAAACTTTTACTTGGTTCTAACTCTAATTCAGTACAATGTTCTTGTTGGACTACCAAGCCAAATTTTCTCTTCTATGTTTGGTCATCTCTGTTGAAGACAAATTCCAGGGTGACAAGCCCATTAGGCATCTTATTGGATCTTAGTTGTATCACTTGATCACCATAGTTCTGCAATAATCTATCTTGGTTATGTTCTGAGAAAATGTCCTCTTCAAATAAGAACTATAGAATTTTCTCGTCACTGTCAAACACTTGCGAATTGACATTGTTATCAGGAATAGAAGGTCTGACAATCACTTTGATATGATGTTGATCCCTTTCTTTTGAAACACTTTTAGGAATATCATACTGAGATCCAATAGTAGCTAATCTATCTGCATTCTGATTTAATTTCTTAGGGATTACAACAATATTGAAAGCATGGAGATCTTTAATTGCATCCCAAACTTGATGCTTATATGCTCTCATTATATCACTTTTAGTTGCACTTATCCCTCTTACTTGGCTGAAAATGAGCTCGCTATCACCATATACCTTTAGGGCTTTGATCCCTCTCTTTTTAGCCCATTCCAACCCATTCACTAGGCTCTCATATTCAGCAGTGTCACCAGTGCAGGAGAAACTAAACCTAAAGGTTGCATAATACTTCTCCTCTTTTGGAGAAAATAGCATTGCACCACCACTAGCACCATGTTTTCTTCTAGCACCATCAAAGTATAGCTCCCAAACTTGGCTGCATTGATCTTCTAAACCTTTGTTTGCCTTGGAGAGATTTGGCTCTATGCAACTTTCTTCTTGAATCAAATAAGTCCCCAAGCTAGCATCCCAAATAACATTGGCCTAGGCCTTAGAGGGTCTCTGAGATTCTAATTCATCTAGATAGATATCTGGGATACCTTCTAGCTTGGTGGTTGTTTCCCTGATGATTGGGAAGTCATCACCATCAAGTGCAAGACAACTTGCATTGATTACATTGGACACGTAAGGTTCTATATGGTGTGCTGACAATGATTTAGACTTGATAGTGACCAAGCATGTGCGACCAATCAGAGGAAAGATACCCTCCTATCTTCGATGTAAACTCCCTCGACAAGCATATAGGAAATAGGGCAGGGAGGTCTATGATGTATATGTCGAGAAGGATAGAGAAATTGGGGCTTGCATGGAGGACTAGGCTGGTATCCTTAGCTACACCTATCATGTTCACTAAAGAACCATCAAGATGGGTAACTTTATTTTGGAAAGGCTCATATTTCAAATCCACTTGGTCAGGCACCTTCTTAGGCATGACAGTGCTAGTAGCCCCACTATCTACCATTCAATTATGTATCAAAGATTTTCCAATAATTAAAGATACATAAAAAGGGGGTGGTTTTGAGTTCCTACCTTGCATGGTATTAGCTTTGGAGTTGCCGCTTGGAACCTCCTCCTTCTGATCAGTGTTAACCAACACTAGATTAATAACTTCTTTTATTGTAGGTGGCTGAGGAATTACCTCTTCAGTCATTTCTTTCTTCAATATTTTAGGTTGTCCCAGAATAGCCAAAGAGTCCCACATAGAAATAGTGATATTTTCTTTCTTCATATTATCCACTATGTTGAAGGGTACAGTTGTGTGTACTCTTTGGTGTGTCTTTACTATGATAGGCTCAACCTCCTTAGAAGGTCAATTTTCTTTGACTAGAATGGTAGGGGCCTTCTTTAGCATGATAGGAGAAAAAGGCGGTGAAGATTCTATACATGTAGAAGCCCTATCTCCTATTTTCTCCATGTCTTGAGCTCTTCTTTTAGACCTGGTGTTGGCAGCAATGGTGGATTCACCATTTACTCCATTGAAATCTTGTCACTCCCAATTAAAAAGAGAATTTTCATCATTTTGTGCCTCCTGGTGAGGAGGTGGCTCATTGGAAGAAACCTCTGATTGAGTAAGTGAGGCACTTTGAACCATTAGTGCTTGGTGTACCCTCCCATTTAAGTATGTTGTCTGATTATGGGACTGATTGCAAGGGTAACACCACTCCATCTCTGCAACAAGATTATTTTGACTTGGGACCACATCCCTAACTGGATTTGTAGAATTGAGAGGGGTAGGATTGTAAGTCTGAGATGGTCTCTGATTGTAGTTTTGCCTTTGCCCTTGATAACCTCCTTGAAATTGGGGTCTATTCTACTGATAAGACTTTCCCTAATTTTGATATTGTTGATTGGGACTCTGATTTTACTGCTGAAGAGGAGGCCTGCTCCCCTATCCTTGTTTCTTTATACTAGTCATCTCATTACTCATAGTTTGCATTAATTTCTTCATCTCTTGTTGATTGCTTCTTAATTCTAATATCTCCTAAGAAGGGTCCTCCTTTGCTTCCCCATAATTGGTATTTTCTTGAGGTATTATGATAGTGGGTATTGGAGTAATTAGAGCTATTTGCAAAGGCATGCTTGGTTGTATGTCAGGGAATATGGGCATGGGTGGCCTTGGGGCTATCATGCCATCTTGTATTAAACAATTCTCTTCCTTGACAGCAATGTCAAAATCTTGAGGTAATGAAGTACCTCCCATAGACTGAACCATGACAGAAATATTGCTATTTAGACTTCTTAAAAAATATAGAAAGGCATGATTAGCTCAAGGTCTTACTGAGGTAGGAATTCTATTCCATATCTTAAGAAATTTGCTATTGAAGTCTGTCATCTGTTCCTAGGGAGCTCTTTTAATGGTTGTTAGTTGCTCAACCAGAGATAAGTTATCTGATTTATCCTAAAAGTATTTACTTAATGCATCTCCTAATTTATCCCATGAATTAATGGAACTGATAGTGAGAGTTCTAAACCATTCTAAGGCCTTACCTTTGAAAGAGGCTGCTAATAGCTTGGTAGCCACATCTTCTTCTGTGATGTTATGTATACTATAGATAGTAGTCATGTCTCTTATGTGTTCAAAAGCTGTCATTTGTCCTTCACCTGTAAAATTAGGTAGACTTTTAAGTGCTACCAAGGGTACATCATGATGTTGAGCAAAGTTCAAGGGGCTTCCTTGATTAAAGGCAGAAAAAGCAAACTACCTAGCCATTACATGAGCTGTGACTCACTGAGTAGCAATTGTGTGAGTTGTATTTAAGGGTGGAGTTGAATCTTATTTTAGCTCTCTAGTTAGGGATCTTCCTCTTCTTTTGGAATGAAAATGCCAAGGTCTCCTCTCTAAAGTTTTAGGTGGTGTATATTGTACCCTCATTGTAGGGGGTGTTCTTTGAGATGATCTTCTATAGTTCCTTTTGGAAGGCAACTGTGTGAACTCAGAAAGCTTTGAGCTTCTTGTTTCAACTTTTCTCATAAATTTTGAACAGGACTAGGTCTTATGTTCTTCACCAATGGATTCGCTAGATATACTTGATAGGAAAACCTCTTTAAGTCTTTATTATGCAACCAGTATATCATAAATAGCATAATATTGGTAAGTAAACTTCTATTGGAGTCCCATCGGGCATGCCAGAACTGTTAGACACCTAGATTTTCACCCTTACCCAAGCTCTCTTAGTCTTGGCAATCTAGTGTAACATGGGAATTGTCTCAAGGTTGTGGGACCTTTTGCTAACCGAGACAAGACCTTCAAATTCTAGGTTGGTTCCTCTTGATATGTCTCCCAGATTTGCTTCTTGACATAAAAGTAAACTTTTGAAGGAAAATGGAGAGAAGGAATGCTTGAAAGGGAAATAACTGAAAGAAAATTATCCTACTAGGTGATACACCAAAGGTAACTTGAATCATAACACATTGACTAATCTCACCATGAAACCTTGGAACAAATGGAACACAACTTCCTAGATAGGCTTGCATAAATATTTCATAGAGAGGCCTAAGATAAACAGAGGCTATTCAGGGAAAGAAGTAATTTCACAAACAATAGCATATTCACTATTAGTAGACACAGACTATGACCTGCAAACAAACATCCACTTTTGCAATTCAGCATAGGAATGAGAAAAAATGACAGGGGACTATAGAATATCTAAAAACTCATTTGAATCAAATCATCCATAGTAGTACACACTATTGAAAAAAGAAAGAGGGCTTAAGGGCTCCAATGTTTCTCTAAAAATCATTCAATATAATCTAATTCAGTAAGAGAAATTTAGACAAGAAATCCCAGGGACATAAAAGATGTCACAAAAAGATTTTGCAATATCTAAATATCACTAAAAGATTACAAACTATAGAAATCATAGGGCGAAAAGAATGCCACAGATAACTCCTAAGCCAAAAAAATGTTGAGCTCTAAAAGCTCTCAAAACTGATATATTTACTCCCCAACACGCAGGCTTAGATTCAATCTGATCCTGTTAGGGTTACAATTAATTGCAATAGAATATTCAAAAAACCCTAACACCACCAAAATTTCTCATAAATGCATCATAAAAATATCTTTGATCAATCAGATTTATCTCTCAAATCTTTCCTACCACCATCAATTTTGCTTCTTCTGCAAAGTCGGTCGATCCATCTACTTCTTTGCAAGTTGGTTCTGTCATAACTTCTGAGATCAGATATTTTAATTTTAAATAATTAAAAGGTAATGTTCAATGGAGGCACATACAGCTATATTAATGGCCAAGAGAAGATTCCTTTCTGAGTTTAAAACATGATCGCAGATTTCCACTTTTGATCTGTTATCTTAACCCCTAACTGTGTCTTCACCTTTGGCTACCTTTTCCTTTAGTCACTGGGTTGCTGGGCCTTCTCCTTAACTCTAGGTTTATAATGAGATCATGTGACCATCACAGGATCAGAATCAACATTGATGGCTATCGCTAAGTCTCCAGACCATATAAGAATATACCTTTTCTTTGCAAGACTTAGCAACTGTACATATGAAATTTGGGCCCACATCTACCATGTGTCACACCATGATTTGCCACACAACTAACTTTGAGATGACCCATCATTGACCATGGTTCAAATCTGGTGATAACCTAATTAAGCAAATGCAAAGTCTCATAATTTTTTGTTAACCTTAAAGCACATCACGAGATCATGTGACTGAAAGGGAATCTATAACTTAACTCATCTTTAAACTCAAGTCACATGTGAAGCTGGGAATTATACTGAGTCGCGTGATCTCTAGACCTTTTGCTAACTCTAGGTTATATCAAGAGATTACCTAACCTCCCTCTGATCATCATTTGATTCAACGATCGTCGCTAAGTCTCTCGATGAAAATGGAATATGTTTTTCCTTTATGAGACTTAGAGACTAGAGAGAGTCTGCAGGTCACCAAATGATTTGGAATATTCTACTTTTATCACGTGACTTAGAGACCGGATGCAAATTTTTAATGCGCACATGGAAATTTAAGAACTTAAGTCGCCCAAAAAGGAAATGGGAAAATAGAACAAGTCTTGGGTAACTAGGGTTTTTATCAAATACATAGGTTCTTCAACACTTAGATTATTTTGCATGGGAAGGAGCAAAACAAGGACTGAAGAGACTACAAAGAACACAACCATGATCAAAAAATTAAGGTCTACCTCACAAGCTGGGCTCAACCCTCATGGGAGCCTCATTTTTCTCCACCTGTAGCCAAAATCTTCATAATGGGGAAAATTTGGGTTACAGTATGAAAGGATGAAAATGTGAATAAAGAAAAGGGCTTACTATAATTAGGAGATTTTAAAACAGGGGCCTCTTGAACTTCTTTCTTAATCTTTTCAAAAGCTAACTGAGCTTCTTCATTCCACTGGAGTTTTGCATCTTTCTTTAATAACTTGATAATTGGTTTGACAATTTCAGTAAAATTTGCAATGAATCTTCTGACAAAATTGATCTTTCCTAGGAAAGATTGCACACCTTTCATATTTCTTGGAGCAGTGAACTTTTGAATAGCTTCTATTCTCTCAGGGTCAATCCTTACTCCATATTTGGACACTATATGTCCCAATAAATTTCCCTCTGTGACTACAAATTGACACTTTCTAGGATTCAGTGAAACACCATATTCTAAAGCCTTGTTGAAAAAAATTTCTAGATGCTCTCAATGATCCCCTGCTTTCTTAGAAAATGCAGTCAAATCATCTTGGTAGATTACCATGAATAAATCAATAAACTCCTTGAATGCTACACCCATGTCTCTCTAAAAAGTTTCTCCTGCATTTATTAGTCCAAATGACATTCTAACATATACATAAGTTCCCCATGGAGTAGTAAATGCAGTCTTAAACTGTTATGACTCTTTTACAAGTACCTGGTTGTAGCCTGAAAAGCCATCCATTATTGATAATATCTCACAACTAGTAACCTTATGCAACATTGCCTCCATATTTGGTAGAAAATAATTGTCTTTCAAGGATGCAATGTTCAGACTTCTGAAATGAACACATAATCTTATATCACCATTCTTTTTCTCACTGGTACTAGATTTGAAACCCAAGTTGAATGTCTGATAGGCTGGATAATTCTTGCATCCTTTAATTTCATCAACCCCTGTTGCATTTTAGGAGCCAACAGTGGATTAATGGGTCTCTATTTTTGTCTGAATGATTTTACATCTGTTTTAAGTGGGACTTCATGCTGGAAATGGTCTTCCCTATAAGTTTTTAAATCTTCATATGACCATGCAAATACATGAAAATTTATTCTGATATGGGAATCCAATCCTTTTCCAATATAAACTATCTGAGGAGTGGTCTCTGATCCTAAATTTATCTCCTCTAGATCCTCAATTTTGGCATTGCTTGTTCTTGATACATTTTCACTCTGATCAATAAACAATGCCTCTAGTTCTACCAATCCCTTAGGAATCTATTTAGAACTTAGTTGGACAACCTCATCCCCCAGTATACAATCCTTACCATCAATGACCTCAAGTAAAGTATTACAATCTATGTGTTGATCTTCATAATGATCAAGGCATTGAAGAAATCTAAGGATATCTTGGTCATCTTCAAATACTTTCCAGTTGTAAATATTGTTTGGGATAACTAGTCTTGTCTTAATCTCAACTATTTAAACCCCATTTAAGGTCAAATCATTAGTTTTCAAAGCAACATTAGCTAAGAAATCTGCCATAATATTTTTAGACCTTTCTATCCAATTTATATTGAAGGCATAAAAAAATTCAATTTGGTCCCAAATAGCATGTCTATACATCTTTATTCTATAATTTTTCATAGCATATTTGGACCTAAATTGGGCTACTACTAACTTTGAGTCACCATAAAATTTTAGACATTTTATACCATGTTTAGCAACAATGTCTAGCCCTAAAAACAAAGCTTCATATTCTGATGTATTGTTTGTACACTGAAAAGATAACAGAAATGAATATTTGAATGTAGTACCTGATGGAGAGATAAGTAAGATTCCAGCTCCTGATCCTTCTTTAGAATAGGCTCCATCAAAATACATTTTCCATAAACCATCATTCTATGTAATCAACTCTTCCACCAAAGGATCAACATTCTTACATTGGTGAGCACTCCTTTTTATTCTGAAATTCTCCATATCAATATCAACACAGTAATTAATATTTGTATCTTCATGAAACTCTATCATATGAGGTGTCCTACCTTCTCTAGACACCTTTACATTATTCCCAGCAATATTGAAAGTGGCATAGAAAAAATCACACTGAATACTGCCCCCCATTGAAGCACTCCATTTTATGGACAACAACATGCCATAATGTGGTGGGATATCAACCACCAATATACTCATAGTCAATACTGTATCATGGAATATAGCTAATTTTTAAGGTAAGGCTTCAATGGTTCCAACAACAAGGATCTCTCTTGAATCCATTTCTTGACACCTCCCATGAGGAGTATCTACTTGCAATCCCATGGATCTCATAATTTATGCAGGCATGACTGTATTAGATCCTTCTGAGTCTATCATGCAATTTTTGAGCATCTTACCATTTATTACCAATGTCAATAAAAAGGGGTCAACAACCCCTGTAGAAGTATTTTTGTTTAGGTAAATCTGAGGGATCTCAAAAATCATCCCCTGGGGCTCCTTTCCCTTATTGTTAAATTTGTTTTCACTATGTTCTATTTTTTGAGGTTTTAGTGGTGATACATTGTTCAACACTAAAAGGACATTTTCTTTGTGTTCTTTTATCCTCGTCATTTCTAGGAATGGTAAATTCACATTCATCTAAGATAAAAACTAGCCCATATCCACTGGAGTATACTTTACATCAGAGGTTTTAAGTTTTTCTATAATAATATTGTTTTCCTCTATTTGAATGTTCAGAGTTGGTTCTTCCTTCTTGGATTTCTTATTTTCAACTTTGGGAGAGGAAGAACTGGCCTCTAGCATTTTAGTTTTACCTTCATGTACATATTTTGGATCACTAGCCTTGTTTACTATTTTGACCTTAGTTTTTTTTATATTTTCCCTAGGTCCATCTATTTTTGGTACATACTTGGCATATGTCTTATTTTATTTAATGAAGATGCCTACTGTCTGACTACCAACATCACCCACAACTCTATTTCTTAGGTGGTAGTTATTTCTTTCTTTGTTCACTAGATCAACATTGATTCTAGAATTTTCTTCCTTAGAGGGTTTCCTTATGGTAGTAGAGCCTTGGCTATTCTATGCATAACATCTTATATCATTAACTTCCTCTTCATCACTATCAGATAGGATTTGTTGGTGATTACCTCTGTTCTTCCCTGTGAACCATACATGTCATGGTTCTCAGTTTCTTCTTCTGAATCTACATCAGAGCATGCATAGGTAGTAGTCATATCACATCTATTGTGATCACATAACTCATCTTCTTCACATTCTTTCTCTTCATTAGAAATGATATCTAGGGCTACAATACAAAAATCATGGTTGTGTGGGGCTTG
Source organism: Thuja plicata (assembly GCA_018584345.1). Taxonomy (NCBI): domain Eukaryota; kingdom Viridiplantae; phylum Streptophyta; class Pinopsida; order Cupressales; family Cupressaceae; genus Thuja; species Thuja plicata. The sequence goes on from MU224341.1 coordinate 1,096,825, forward strand.
AAAAACCTCACACCAGTAAGTGTCACTGCACATATTCACATCATTTTTATGTAATGGGTCAGGGGTCCTATTTTCTAGTTTATCTTTTCTAGGTGTAGAAATAGGCTTTCCATCCTTGAAATGAGTACCATAAGAATAATTTTGCATCCTATTTTGTGGGTTATAGTTATTATTATAGGATGGTCTCTTATTCTGTGGAACTTTTTACTCTTTTACTTAGGTTCTTTGCTCCTACTAAAGTGATCATCATCTCTTCTGCCCATTTTCCTTGATACCCTTCTATTCATTTTTATGTTTACTACTATTTTGTATGCATCTATGATACTTTTAGGATTTTTATCTCTAAGATCATAACCCATTTTTGAATCAAAAGCATTTAGGTATGTAGCCAAACATACCTTCTCATCTAGCTTGATTTTTTGAAAGCACTTGTGCATAGCTCTCTAAAATCTTGTATTGAACTCAGTAACCTATTCATTGAAATTCTTTTTTATGTTATTGAATTCATTTAGAAAGAACCCTTCACTAGTCTTGTCACCATACTAGTCTTTAAACAAATCTATTAGTTCATCCATAGATGCAACTGAACCATTAGACAATCCTCTAAACCACTCCCTAGCATCCTCTACTAGAGATTGAACAAATAACTTCATAAGGACATATTCATGATTAATATTTAAATCATCTATGATATCTATGAATTTTCTTAAATGAACTTCACAAGAAAAGACATTGTTTCCTGAAAACTTAGGGAGGTTTTCTCCAATATCACTAGGAACTGCATTAGGATAACTTGGAATACCAATAAAAGTGAATTTCTTGTACCTTTCTAGGTGAAATGGCCTCCTTTGAAATTTTTCATCCTCCTAAAAAGAAGTAACCTTGGCTTTTGAAGATGTAGTGTTTTCACCATCAGCATAAGAATATTTGGAAGATTTCAAAAATTCAATCTTTTTCTTCATCTCCAAGGTAGCAGCTTCAACTTCTTCTTTTTCTAGCATCTTTGCCATAGTTTATTTCTCCCTTCTTGATATTTCAAGGTCAATGTCTATCTTAGGCATTTGTTCATTCACAATTTTATGATTTTTTGGTTCCTCCACTTCATTTTCAGTAACTTTCTTTTTTCATTTATCTCTAAAGGTTTGAGGACCTAAACCTTTGTGGGTGTTCGGAGTCTCTTGGTCTCTGCAAATCCTCTCAACAATTTTTTGCAGCTTGATGTCTTAGAGATCTTCTTCTAAACTTATCAACATCCTTTTTCTCATATTTTTTTCTTTTTAAGGTCGTTTTCCCTTTTCTTTTGCTGAATAAGGGCTAACTTCCTTATGAGGATTCTTTCCTCCTTAGCAAGCTCATCAGAAGGAACTTCAGAGTCTGAGATAATAGTGTCAGTTCCTTCTCTTTCACTAGAAGTAGTAGTAACTTCATATGTTTCTAATCCAACATCTGGGGTTTCTTCATACTCTGAGGTGTTCCCTCATGACTGGACTAATTTGTATCCTTCCTTCTAGTGTTATTCTCTTCATTTATTGGAGAATAGTCATTAGTGTTTTCTTGGTTCTTCTTCTCTCTCCAAGACATCTTAGTTCTTGAAGTAGTTGGGATCCCACTGTCCAACTCAAATTCTAGATTATCTCTCATTCTTGACCTAGTATTCATATTTGTATAAATGTTTCACTTTTGCACTGATTACAGAGATTTTCTTTTAGAGTCACCACCCAACACAAGCTTGGGTGATATGAACACTAAAAGAATGACCTAGACTAAAAAACTCAACTATAACTTGATTTAACTCTTAAACACACCAGAGATTCCTTAAAAGTTTCTTTTCAAATTTGTACTTGAAATCCCCAGCAGAGTTGCTAGTTTGTTAGTGCAACTTGAATGGGTAAACTTGAGACTGGATTGAAATATTTTAAAAATTAATGCACCAGAAATTCTAGGATGACTTTGAATATGATTGATTATAACTATCCCTAGCAGAGTCGCTAGTTTGTCAAGGATTTTTGTTGCAAGTGCCTTTTAAAATAGTGTGAATGCTTGCTCTTGTATATTTCCAATTTATTATATACAAGAAAATCTTAATTGATGAGGATTGGATAAGCTCCTCCTTCTTTTTTGAGATCCACAAACTCAGGCACGTATTACTTTTGAATGATTACTGACTTGTAGTATTAGTTATAGTGGATTAGGTCTTTTTACTAGTTTGTTGAATGCCTTTTACTATACCAATAAATAGAAAAATATGCAGATGACCATGATTAACCTGATACAAAGCTTAATAAGCCAAACTATTACCTTGACAATAGAAAATAGCAATGTGATAAGGATTCTCATCCTTCTTCCTTTTATAGTTCTCTGAACTTAGGAGGGTTAACCTATTGATTCTCTCTTGAAGGAATCAACAAATTGAATTGTATACTCTGTGAATACAATTACTTGTAAATATATGCTTTCTTATGAATGTTATATAATTGATTAATTGTTCTTAAATATTGGATGATGAACAATTACTTGGTAAACCATAAACCAGTGCCTAATCCTATGGGCAATAGAGTCAATTTTGAATGTAAATCCACAATTAGGTGACTAATGAAAATACATGCAACCTAGATAGAATTCTTTACAAACTATCCACTCACTCCTACAACTTTGTTTATCAGATCTTAATATTAATATTCAGCTTCCTAGGATCATCTGAAAGAATTACTCCTTCCTTGAAGGACCTCACAAATGACTGCACAACTACCTTGTAGTTGATATATTTAAATGTATTACAAATAAACATATAAAAGCTTGAATCAAAGATAAAAGAGACAACACAATATGTAAAATAGAGATTGCAATGTATTTTATTAATGTCTAACTGCTTCAAAATACATTCAATAGACCAAAAGTACAAAGGCTTAGACAAAATTGAAGTGGTTTAGCTTGTAATTATATTCCATCATCTTTCAAAAATTTACAAAAAGCTTTATTTATAAGCTAAAACCATGTTTTAATCCTTAAGAAGTAAGGATGCAACAAGCTTCGGATGGTTTAGAACCTAACCCTAAAAATATAGAAAAGGACAGAAGACAAGAAGAGACCAAGCGGTGGATGGACAAAAATGAAGATTGAAATCTAATTTTGTTCTTGTCTTCTTGTGATTACTAGCACCATTGTCTGTATGTGTCCAGGATAGCCTCTGATATTTATAGTGAGACCTAGTGACCTCCATTATAGGCTAATTTACACTAGTCTTCAAGATGACTAACCTTCATGTGCTCAAAGAGCAGGTGCCAAGTGTCCTTCTACTCCTCATCAATAATATCCATCTCAACAGTGACAAGGTTTTTTCTTCTTAGGATTTGTTAAAACATCCCATGTTGTGACATCATCTTCTTTTGGCCATTCAAAGCTCTGAATATTCTCCAATTTTGTCTTCTACCTCTCCCACCTTGCATCTGTAATGCTCTTGACATCTGTTATGAATTTATTAAAATATGTTTCTTCCTTAAAGGCCTCATCTAGAATCTTATTATATCTTTCCATATCTAATTCTCCATTATCAGAAACATATACCTCTTTACTAGCTAATATAGTGTCAAATTTTGTTCTCCATAACCCTAGCGGCCTTATTTGATTATCGTCTGACCTTATTGATGGTAAAAATCTATTGTAGTCAGGCCCAAACATATTAACTCTGGCCTCAATTTGATTAGCCTTGCCTTTGAAAAAGGACAAGGTTACCCCTATTTGTTCTATCTCCTCTCCTACTTGGGTTACAATTTCTGGAAAATTTCATCTTAGTGGTTGTAAAGATGCTAACCTCTCAAATAACCTGGTTCTCACTGACCATGTTGCATAATAGGGGTTCAAAATTGATACAAAATTATTAACCTCAATTTGTAAGCTTGGAAATTTACCATAAGCACCACAAACTATATCCACTTTATCCTTTAATACATCTATTATATGCTACACAATTTCCATTAAAGATCTTAAAACAACATTATTATGCTCTCTAATCCCCTACTCTATTTCTGCTATAGCATACTCTATTTCCTCAGTTTGGATCTCAACATATGTTCTTTCTTTAGGTTCAGCAAGGGCAACCTCAGGCATTTCTTGCAATTTATGAGTTAGGTCTTCAATTATCTTTACCATTGCATTGATCTTCATTAGACCTAACTCTCTATCCTTGGCAATCAAGCTTGTCTCATAAAATAATTTTTTATATCTAGTAGACAATTGCTCTACCTTTTCTTCATTCAAGTGAGAAAAATGTGTTAATGCCTTAGATATTTCTAGGTCTCCTATATTATGTACTGATCAAATTATCTTGTCTCCTTCCATCTTCTCCTGAACATTAATCAGTGATGGATTTTGGTGCTTAGGAGAAAGGGACCATATTTCAAGGGCTTGAGACTTAGAGTCATATTCGCACCCTTTCATCATTTATCCTATTTGGGTCTCAATAGAAATCTTGACAACAGACTTACCACCTGATTTGATCTATTATAATTGCTGAGGCTAAGTCCCATCCTTCTACTATGAGCATCCCACTGGATTTTACAAGTTGTCTGGCTTCATCAGGAGTCAAACTTTTTGACTCTGGAACATATGCTTGTAGGGCTTGTAATGCTTCACTGGTAATTGTCTCTCCTCCTTGTGACTTCAATTGTGTAGCAACTTTTTCTATTTTTTCCCATATTAAGAAGTCCTTAAACTCCTTAGTTTTGATGAATTCATCATCCTTTAGAAACTCTTCTTGTTGTAACTCTCTTTCATCTTGGCATAGAATGAGGGGCATCTCTACATTGTCATCAGTATCCTCCCTCTTTTTCTTGCCTTATCTTATTAACTTATTTAGTTGATGATCATATGGACTGGTCCCTATGAATAGGGCACCAATTCTATCTTTTTTATTCTTATGTGTCTTAGCTACAAAGGGCTCTCATGCTTCTATTCTTTACTTTTTATGTGGGGGCTCTACATCCACTTCAGCCTCATGTGCTTCTGTTAAATCAATGATATTCTCCTCATTTTGAGGTGGCTAATCTTGGGGTGGTGGACTATGAATAGAGTAGCTACTTTTATATTCTAATGATGATTGCTTATTGGGACCTTTGTCCTTGTCATCAATTTGATCTTCAATTTAATTGTTCACAAAGCTATGATTTTCAATCATCTTTTCTAACCTTTGCAAGTAGGGCATACCTGGGAAAAATTCACCAAATGGGATTCCTTTCCTCTTCAATTTATACTCCAACTTCATCAGATCATGATACTTTGATAATCTGGATGATATCACATCCTCTTCAAGGATATTTCTAATTAAATCTTCTTCTTCACAAGGTTGATGCCTCTTGGTGATGCCAACTATAAAATCTGAGGCAATGAACTACCTAGGAGTGAAATTTCCCTTCCTGTGAGATGCCAAGTGCTCTCTATCTATTAACATGAGCTACCAAAGAAACTCCATTATTGCAATCCTTTGTGGCACTCTATAAGGAAAAATATGTGGGGGTTGTGAACATCCATACACTCTGATCAATGTAAAATTATGGTGACAATAAAAGTCACCCCAATTATGGTCACCATTTCACTTGTCAAAAAATTGACATGGTGTCAATAACTGTAACACTTTCACTGGAAGTATGGTCATGTCTACTCCCAAATTACTCAACAATGGGTAGACTGCCCAATTCTCAAACGCACAAAATTATTTTTTTCTAGAGGTGTACTTCCATACCCTCAACCATAATTGCATTGGGATCTGTTGTCCATGGTAGAACCTCCTGGGTTGTAGATTGGATTGGTCCAAAATAGGGAAATTGTATAACATGATAAGATGCATCAACAGAGAGTATTGTAGAAACTTAGGGCTTCCTACCTTATTCTGATTATCAAGGAATCCTTTATGCATTTTATCAATTACAAATTGTATATAATCATAGTTTGTACTCACATAGGGACTCTGCAATTCTAGGATTATCATCAACATATCTGATGATACCCTCTCTCTCCCACTGTCTACTCCTAAGACTCTGCATAGGGAATAAGATATATACTTCATATAGAAAGCTAGGTCTTTGTAGAAGTATGGAGATGGATCACTTGGAATAGGGGCAATGTAATTTTTGGTTCCCCTTGGTGTGTGGGCCTGGATCAATTTAGCTACAATATGGGCCTCTTTGGTATATTTGGCAGCTAGGGCTTTCAAATTGATCTCAGTAGAACAGGGGTTATAAATATCAAAATATTTCATGAATGAAGCTCAGTCTAGGGTTACCAAAATAGTTCCATCATCCTTCTTGATGGACTTGGATACAGTATCATATCTACTATCCAATTCCAAAATCAAGTCTACATTAATGAAAACATCAAGAACAACTAATTTGGCTATTCCACTGGTGCAGGGGTTTGAAATAGGCATAGGGCCATCACTATTCTTATAAAAATAACTAAATAAATGGTAACCAGGACAATCTGGTGTCTTGGCATCTCTTATGAATGCATAATTATCCCCTAAATGTTCATCATTTAGTTTTTTACCTCGATTGGAGCCTAGGAGAAACTAGATTAACTCTTCTGAATAGTTTCTTTTTCTTTTTATGTCCTTGTCATCCCCACTTACCCCACTGGTGGATGCAACACTTACTTCTCTACTCATGATTCCTGGTATAATTTGTCACTGATTAGCTTTCCTTTTTTTTTACCGATATTGGAACAAATCTTCTCCAAACCCTCACTCTTCACTATGAATTACTTCAAATCTTCCACACTGATAATCACACTTTTGAATTTTGAACTGAAATCTTCATTGTTTACTCTATAGACCTTGATTGTTTTGTTCTCACTGAAAATGCAAATCACTGATGCAAATTATGAGCTCTGGATTTTGAAAAAATGGTAAGATGAAATAATAACGGTAATGCCTATAAATGCACCAATCGCTTTGATGGATTTTCAATTCAGTCTTTCCTGTCTTTACTTTTATGTGCTTTGAAATCAATTCTAGCTCCTAGCCATGGCATTTTGAACTGACAAATGATCAATTCAAATGATGAATTTTCATATAAAAACCTTATTAAATTTGAAAAGATATCAAGATTTGATCTTATTAGCTCCTTCAGAATAGCTCAGCAATATTTTGAAACACTTTGTCATAACTCCTTCATTCTTATTGGCTATCAACTATTAACATGGCACGGAGAAAACCTTATATACTACCTTGATCTCACCATGGTTTCTTTTAGCGACAATGCGACTATGTGACCTCATTGTCATGAAGATTTGTCCTTAACTCTAGTTTTCTATTGAGACTTAATAACAATCATTTCATCATCCTTCAGATCTATGGCTACCTCTTAATCATGATATGAAATCACTTAACTCTTATCCTCTTCAAGACTGTCTAACTATAGCTTCAATAACTCATTTTATACCTTGGATTTCCTTTTAGAGACTACGCAACTATGTTATCTCTTTGTTGCTTTAAGATTTCCTTTACCCTGAGTTTCCACCAAGATTATGCGACTGTCACACAATCATATTTCAATCAGATGGCTTGCGTTCAATCTCATTCACTTTATGTACTTTCTTATTTTCAACTGAGACTTCGCGACTACCAAAGATCTTTCTTTTAATCTAACGGCTTGCACATAATCTCATTTTCTTTTCACTTGACTGTAGTTTACTTTGCGACCTCACGACTCAAGCAGTCTTTATGTTGCGGAAGGAAAATCTTTGCCTTGGATTTACTTTGAGACTTCCTGAATAATTCATGTCTTTAAGAGATCAACCACGTGTCTCAATCTAGATCATCACTGTTGAATCTTTGAGGATTCTTAAATGCAAGTTTACTGCAAGAATCATAGATCTCTAGTTGCAGACCATGCAAAAGATTCTCACTAACCTAATGCAGAAAGAAAACACACAATAAAAAGAAACACACCTATGTACATATATTTACAAAAATTTACTGTGCATGAAACTTCAATTTTCAACTGAAGAAAGGATTCAAAAACTGCCCATGCACTGGCAATTCAAATTCTTCTTCATCCATATTTTTCAAAATATAGGAATCTTTACCAAAACTCTAAGAAATAATAAAGGGACCAAGCCATAAAGATTCAAACTTCTTGTGTTTCCCTTTATCCTCTGCTCTTACATTCCATTGGAGTACTAGATCACCAGGTATAAATTTTCTGCTACCTGCTCTCTTATCAAAAAGATACTTCATTTTCTGTTGTAATTTTATGTTCTCTTTCTAAACTTCTCTTCTAACTTCATCAAACTCTGCTAATTGCATTATTCTATCTTGCATTGGGTCAAACATTTCTAAATCTTCTTCTTGAATAAACTTGTATACTGGTAACAAATTTTTCATAGGCATTCTAGATTGTAAACCATATACAAGCTCAAAAGGTGATTTACCTATTGCTTTCTTGACTGTTATTCTATCAGCCTATATAGTTGGTTTTAACTTTGTTTGCCAAGATCTTTTGTTCTTTTCCAAGGTCTTCTTCAAAATCTTCAAAATGCTTTTATTGTTGGATTATGCTTGGTCGTTTTCTTGAGGAAGATATGGGGATGAATAAGACATTAAAATCCCATATTCATTGCATAATTCCTTGATTTCATCTGATCTAAAACACATAGCATTATCCATCACTAGCTTGGAAAGGACACCAAATCTAGTTAGAATGTTCTACATTAGAAAATCAGTAACCACTTTTGTATTTTCTTTCTTAGTGGGAATGGCTTCAATCTACTTTGTAAAATAATCAGTGGAAACAAGTATCCAAATGTTTCCTCCACTGGACTTCTCTAAAAAATCTCCAATAAAATAGATACCCCACATTGGAAAAGGTCCTTCAGCACTCACAAGGTTCAATAACACGACACTTGAGAATTTTAACTTATTTGAGAACCTTTGGCAAGGCTCACATTTCTTGAAAAATGCATGAGTATCCTTGAATATACTAGGCCAATAATATCCAACCCTTAAAATCTTATGGGCAGTGGTCTTAGCAGAAAAATGCCCTCCACATGCTCCAGCATGCATTTCAACGAGTACTTTCTCAGCTTGGATCTTATCTAAACATAATAATAGTACACAAATTTTGTCTTTCCAATACAAATCTCCTTGAACTAGGGTGTATTTCTGAGCTTGCAATCTGAGACTCCTCTTTTGATTGTCTGACATAACTTTAGGACACTTGGCATTCTTAAGGTAATACATGATGTCAACATAGAAAGGCTATCTTTCAATACTTGTTACTATTGAATCTTGTATCACTATATTGTTCACTTGTACCAAGTCTAGGTTTTCTTCTGTCATAATTTTTTCTAGACCTTGTCCTCTAACCAATTTAGTAATATGGATTTCTAAGTTCAATTCTTGAATTCTATTAATCCACTTACATCTCTTACCAGTCACTTCTGATTGAGTAAGAATATCCTTTACTACTGAATGAGGTACCTATGCAAGTACTTTGGCACAAACTTGATAGGGTCTAAATGATTTAACAACTTTCACTAAAGCATATGCATGCTTCTCCATCATTTTGTAGTTTAGTTCTGCAGCTTGAAGAGATTTGCTAAAAAATGCAATAGGATGTTCAAATCCCTACTCGTCTTTCTGAAGTAGAACAACAACAATAGTATGAAAGGATGAAAACATGAATAAAGAAAAGGGCTTACTATAATCAGGAGATTTTAAAACAGGGGTCTCCTGAACTACTTTCAAACTTATAACATATTAGAAACTTATAACATATATGAACATGAAATAAAAAAACATCAACACCATGAACACCAGAATTTACATGGAAACCCAAGATTGGAAAAACCACAGAGAAGCTAATTCTCATGGAAATAAAATTGGTTAAGGTGAATTTTACAAGGGCTCACTACCAGTTTTCTCACTGTAGGTAAGGTTAAATTTTTGTTGGGATAACTACCTAGAAATTAGAAAGGCTAACTGCTAGTACAAATAGGCTCATTGCTGGAATATAAGAAATGAAAAAGAATCCACCACTGAAATCACTATCACAAATTATCAACAACACAAAATCATGTAACAGTCAGCTATCGATTACACCAACTCGCATATACATCAATACAAAAATATTCCCTTATCAGATTCTCATTCACTTCACATATTACTCACATACAAGCATATCACAATAAATAGAATCATCACTCTCTTATACCATGTCATGCCAATAACTAGGTCTTCCTATTTCAACTTGAAATAGGTTACACCGAAGCATTCCTACAGTAGTAAAGATTGAAACATGGACCACCTTTCTCAATACAACATGCCTCACTCACAAAAATATGATACACCATCACTAATATTTTTGAAACCAACGAATAGGATCTATACATCACAATGTAAATACTTAAACCGAAGCACAATGACCACTTTCCAGATAGGACCATACCCAAACAAGTGAACCATAATATGTTGCAATATAAATGGGACTAGTAGCAACATGACTAAATATAAATCTTTACGTCACATCATCTGGAGAACATTTTATCAGATCACCAAAACATCCAATCCACATCAAAGAATGGGATATGTTGACACCAATGACAACCATTAATGACAAAATAAATTATAGCATCAGAACACATTATAACACTTCACATAAGTAAGCTCTAAATTCTCTAAAAATCAAATCTCAAGAAGATATCATTTTACAAGTTAAAGTATTCCAAAGATTACAACCTTTTAGATTCTCATTGTAACCTACGAATATACATTTATGATATTTTCAATCCAAATCAAAGATTGCTTCTCTTGAGATGCATGAACAAAATTCTCACAACAAAGGAGCCTTAAATGTGAAACCAAAGGCATTCTACCTATCCACACTATTAGAAAGAGACACTGTTATGGATGGTTTGTATGTTTTCATTTATGGAAATTATACGTGTTTTCTATGGTCTCTTTTCATGTTTTAGAATTACCAAAGAATTGATTGCAAAATTGACTAAGTATGGCAGAGCATGGACAATATATAAAGTTCAATAAAAGGATCAACATGGACATATATGATCAAAGTTTGAGTTGTGAACTAAGGATAAGCTTCATTCCATTATATTACATCTTATTCTCACTTCACAAATATTGTAAATTTTATATGATCAAGTTATGACTCTCTGTGTATTGGTTTTTTTGTGTTCAGTGAGGTACAATGATAGTATGTTATCGGATCGATCACCGATCCTAACAGATCGATGATCCGATCCATTTAAGAGTTTAATTTGGTAGAGATGACATGTTAGATGAATTATATGTATTTTTTTGAGGTTAGAACAAAATTTTGATGGAGGTTTTGGCAAACACTTCACACAGTACACTTCATGTCTTGGAAGTCGGCCAATGAAGACACTATTTTAGATATTTGGTATATAAGATCAAGTTTTTGTGATGAATTGATTTAGCTATGGTTAGATATGATATTTTTACATGATGTGTGTGTGAAAGATTAGTAATCAAACCTTTGGTTGGTATTTGAGAACAATTATGGTACACTTTCATGGAACTATACAGGCATAGTTGATGCTACTTCTTAGTTTAGTTTTGTTGGCTCAATTATTTTGTATGGCAGTAAGCCTTTAAGGGTTGTAGCCCTATTTTTTTATTTGAGAAGTGTTGTAAGCCTAAATGGATGTGCATTCCCCTTATGTACTCAAACCTTTAATAGGTTTATTTTTGGCATGTGCATTCCCTTAACATGGTTTTTCCCTTTCCTTTCTTTTCCTTTTCTACTTCCACCTTACTCTCATCTACCTCCTTGGTTTTTTTCTAATGGTGTCCTTTGATCAAGTGGATAAACATCCTCTACCTATTTTAATTTCATTCCTTTTGTTCCACCTCTTTAAATTTAGGAACATCAATTATTGGTAAGCCAAGTTCAGGTGTGGAAGTGCTTCCACCTTGATCCTTTGGATTGACTTCATATTTGTTCTTTTCAACGTGTACTCATATTATATTTTTTGTCTCATCATACATTTCCTTTAAATTTACCACCATCATTTTGTTCATTTTATGTTTTCTCATGAACTCTTTCTTTGTATTCTTAAGAATTTGATTTACTTCTTCATTTTCTATGACCGGACAGAGGTCAATTAACAATTTTTCTCTTAGGCTCTTATGTTTTTATAATGTGTACGATTTCCTTGCATCTAGGATACTATAGATAATTTTTGGTACTTCATATGAAATCTCTATAAGAGCTTTCTTAAATCTACATAGATATCTAATCAATTCCTCTTCAACTACTTTATTTTCCTCATCATCAAACTTATTATATAATTTCAATACATGCTTCAAATTATCATGTGATGTGATGCTCTTAACTACCTCATTTAATGACATTCCATGTTTAAAAACTAAGGTTTGGTTTGTTTACTTACTTTTTACTTCTCACCAAATTGTTTGGGCTTGGTTACTATGAGGCTTTAGTCCTCTTTTTCTTCTTCAACTTATTTACTTCATCATCAAACTCGGTCTCCTAATCATCTTCTACGATGACCTCTTATTTCTTCTTCTTTTCTTTTGTCTTCTTCTTATCCTCTGGATTCTTCCTCTTGGTTTCTTTTTTAGGGTGAGATATCTCAGGCTTCTGGATTTTTGTACTTCTTCTCTGCCTACCCATAGAAGGAGCGGGTTCAGAACTAGATTCACCCCACTTCCAAAGGTTCCACATTATAAATATATTGAGTTCTAATATTAAATATTATAAAATCCTTTGCATATCCTACTTACTTCCTCACTTTCCTCTCTATCTCAGGTGCCTTGAATTCATTGTACACCTTTAGATCCTTCTCATTGTATGTACCAAAAATATCTTCATTTGGGTCAAGAGACTTGCTCAATAGGTCTTTAGCATAAATGTATAATATTTTCTAATCCACCTCATATCCCATTAACATCACCCATGAGGATCTAGGTCTACCACCTCCACCAAAAATTGATCTGTATCTACCATAAAGCAAATGGCATCCTTGTATTTCTCCACTATGGATTGAGGGATTCAGTCTCTAGCGTGCATCATGCTCTGAAATGCTTTGAAATATCTCCAAAAATTAGTTGTTCTCATCTGGCTATTCTTCCCATACATCAATATCTGATCTGTACTATAATTTCTCTGTCACTAGACCAATTTAGTGGACCTACTCATGTAAATTCATTCATAAAGTAGAAGTATATGCAGAAAATCAAGGTTCCAAACTTAAAGGAGTTATTTTTACACTTCTTGATCTTCATTAGGTTCTCTATCAGTTGTCCTCTAAGTACCTCCCACACATCATATTCCTTTTTGTCTTTGAGAGTTTGATATTTTGTATATATGGTAGTACTAGACACAGAATTGTCCCTACTAGAATGATAAACTCTATAACCTACCACCATAGCTACAAATTTTACATCATCCTCTATTATATCATTTATAGTAATATCTTGTATTGAGAATCATTTTTACACAAAGCAACAGTTAGGAATAAGTGATGCAAATTCCCCTTTTGAAAGAATAACGAAGTTACTCCCAAGGTTCTCCCTAGTCATGGTACAACCGCTTAGAATTCTCAATTGAAGATAAATGTGAATGTTCAAAAGGAGACCTTTGCTGGTATGATTAAAACTTTAGGTTATAAAACAACTTTAGCACTTTTTTTATTTTCTGAATTTTTTAATGTATGCAATTTCCTCTCGATGCAAATCGAATTTTAAATCCTACAGTAATTTCCTATTTTAACCAATTTCCCAAAAAATATAAAAAGATTGAGTAACCATAAATGTAAGAAAATTTTCTGAAAATGAAATCTAAAGGAAATAAACCATCCTTGAATCAAGCTTGTGAATTAAATGATGAAAAAATAGAAACCCACAAAACATAAATCAGACGAACTCACAATTTTATATTAAGAAGATGCAATCTTTTGAAGAAAATTTTCCGAGATGCAAGATTTCTAAAAATTCATCAAATCATTAAGCCACCAAATGTATGCACACATGAGACAAATTTAGAATGGATCTTTCCAATCATTCTCCACAACAAGATAAAACAAAAACGATAAACTCAAACCTAATTGATCGTAGATTCATTCATAATAAAATGTAGTTGGCTCTTTGAAATGAATGAAAAAGCATACACATATTCATAAACTTCACATAGATAGCAGAAAATTCACACTATGAATGAAGCACCAATAGCATATATCTTTATTTCATAAAGAATTTGACCTTAATTACATCTTTGTAATAAAATATGACGTGCTTCAACTTGGAAATTAGAAACCCGTAGCTAGGGTTTCATCTACATCGAACATGGCATAAATAAATTTAAAATAGAGTTTAACAATGAAAAACTAATCCTAAACTGATTGCTAACAATAGTGCATGGATTATCATCCATGTGTACACTAAATACATGCAAAATCAAACTAGAATTAGCCCCTAAAATGAAGGAATTTGAACTGCAGTTCCACCATTTATTCTTCTCTTTTGTACGTGGTCAATCTTCTCTTTGATGTTCATGCCCAAAATGCATGGATCTAACTACTCTTCTGATGTGCAACTGAGAGAAGACCCCTTAACTTGCAAAAATGATCTCTAGTCTACATGTAATCTACCCCTAGAATGATCTTTTGTAAAAAATATGATTAAAAAATGTGTGCCCAAGAATATCAAAGTTGTGGACCTCCGAAAAAATGTCATTCTGGAAAATGACTAAGTCTTGAAGTTTGGTGAGTTTGGATTTTCAGAGTTGTGGACCTCCAAAAAATGCAACTCTGAAAAATTGGCTAAGTATGAAAAATGATTTCAGTCCTCAAAAAATGGCTAAGTTTAAAAAATGAATACAATCCTTAAAAATGACTAAGTATCCAAAATGGCTCTTAGCTCCCCAGAAGAATGTTTGGGTGAACCTTGCACAATCTCTCTATAATCTCCTAGACTTCATCAAAATTTGGAAACTTAATATATTCGAACTAACTTTGTCGCCTTACCCAGAATGAGGTGAGATTTAAACTAAATTCTTTAATTTCCTCTATATGCTCCATTATGTAACTCATATCCTCTCTGAAATAAAACAATTGTTGTAGATCTTCCTTGGTATTTACCCCAGCCAAAATTCCTATAAACTGCTGGACAATATTCTTTGTAGAATACAACTTATTCTTATTATCATCCTCATATAGCTCCAAGTCCATTCCCTCAAAGAATTTCTCAATCTCCTCCACTTATATCATAGAATCCTTTCTCCTATTCTCAATCTTCTATAATCTCTCTTGGTAGCCTTTAGTTGTGATGTTGATGGCACGAACCCAATCATCAAAACTATCCAGCTCTGCTCCCTCATATAACTTTACCAAAATTTGAAAGTGTTTCTTTCTTATGACTCTCAAATCTTGAAGTGTTTTCCGTCATTTCTCTATCTTATCATCAATTCCCTATTCTCCTTCCATTAAATCAATGATTTGTGTCACTTCAATGAGGATGGTTATGAAATAATTTAAAACTATGCAGATAGTTTCAACTCTGAACTCCTCAAATTCAAACTTCCAACCCATAGCTTCTTTTACAAAGGGGTTGGTAGATTCTGGGGGCACTCTCTTCTCAAGTGATGCTTTTAATTCAGCCTTTGGATTATTTTTGTCAATAGGACCAACCAAATTAGTCACATAGTCCTTCATGGTTGCAACATGTGCTTTGAGACCCTAAATCTATGTCTCATCTTTGCCCAAGTACTTAAATAATTACCTCAACCCAAAAGCATCCAATGCATTACCACCTTTGCATTTGGGATGTAGTGTTAGGATAGGGCCATGATTAAGTCTATTGAAATAATGGAAATTGGATGTGCAGCTACATTTACCAGAGCCACCAAGACCATAGTATTGCATTTTGATGACCTCCCTATCAAATTTGCACAATGTCTCAAGAACGAATCCAAATCCATGTTCCCAATGTTAGTATTTATGATTTCAGCATGGAGGTTCCCCACCTTTGTGGGGGTGTTGTACCCTTTAAAGTGATACTTTATCGGTAAATTTTCTATCTTTTTTGACATTCTACATTCAAACAATATTGTCAACTATCCATTATTAAAAGCGTAAAATAAATCTACTAATCTAAAGATAGAAAAAAATAGAAAACCCTTAAAAATACTAGAAAGAAACACTAAAAACCCAGGAAAATGAGCAAAAAAATCACTCCCTAGATTGTTCACAGTTTCGGATCTTCACAGTTTGAAAACATTCTCAGACTGCAAAATTATGAAACTATGAAGTACTAGCAAGTTATTAGATCTTCGGCGCATCAGATTCATGAAGGTGTTTTGGCATGTCAAATCTTGAAAGTGCAAAATCTAGAAAGGGGTGTGGATTTAGTCAATTTTGCTAGCCATTGGTTCTTCTCACTTTTGGTTTTTTTAGAGGTGTATCATGGTTTTGGTGTGCAAAATACTGAAATGTCAAAACCGTTGGCCTTAACCCTTGGTGAACTCCAAGTTGCACAAGGAACTTTAAGAGTTTCAGAGTATGAAACTATGATGACTCCAAAGGAGGGGAAAAACCCTAAAACCCTAACCTAAAATGATAAACAACACCATAGAAAACCCTAGCTAAAGACCGAAAGGATGAAGGAAGACAAACACCAAAGGAAAACAAAAGAAAAAGGAAAAAAATGCAAACTCTACTTTAAGGTTGTAAAAGACAAAACAAATTGTGATGCTTGATCCTCGAAATGACTAATGAGTGCTAAGATGACTCACAAGAGGTTGAAAAAGAGAAATGAATGAGAGTCACTAGAGGTCGTATTCATTGTTCAATTGAAGCTCGAGAGGAAAAAAAATCACAGAATCAGAAAAAATAACTTGAAAACTCTTTTATAGGTCGAAACTACGTGCTAACGTCATTAGGAATGTCAGTGTTAGACGATGAAAGTCTGAAATCCTAATCCTGATTTTTGATGCTCAGTCTTTGACCTTTCAATATTTTGGAGATACCTGGACCTATGAAACACCAAAAGTATGAAAGGGTGAAAATCCCACAAACCTTTGGCCTTTCGGTGTTTCGAAGGTATGGGTACCTTTGAAACCCTAAAATTTAGAAAAGGGTGAAAAATACTAAGTCTTAAGGAAATGATGAGAAAAAAATAAACAAAAAAGGGAAAAAATTTAAAAGCTAAAAGGGGGCAGGAGGAAAAAAGACTAACTGGGAAACCAAGATGATACCCAACTATCGGGAGCCTCCCTAAGGGCCTTCGATCTTACTCACCTAATACCTGGTCCTGCTCAACCTTAGAGACTTTAAACCACCAAAAGGGGAAAAAGACCCCAAAAATGAAAAAAGGGGGGTCCCCATTTAGGCCAATGGGCTTAAATGGGGCATGTGTTCTGGAACCACAACAAATAGCCTCAACAAAAGGATAAATGATCGAGGCATTTCTTTATCAACAAATTAATGGACGCATGTCTTGTAATAAACCAAACATAAGAACCATCAATGGAAATATTCTTTCACTGTCTCTCAAAAGTGAAGTCTTCTAATGTTGCTTCCAGTGTGTGGATTTGTGTGTTTGTTCCTTTGACATTTTGATGAAGATAAATCAAACGAATCAGCCAAAACTAAACTTTACAATGTTGAAAAGGGCTTCTCGGGAAGAGCTCTGCTGCTAGTTAGGCGTCCATAGCCCCAAAAACATTTTCCCTGAGTCTTAATCTAACCTTTATCTACTATTTTCCACGCATCCATAGCCCCAGTAGATATTTCTAGAGCCACCCTTCTTTGTCTTCTCACAATATTTTGAAGCTTGAGGTATTTTGGAGGATCTTTTCTTTGGAATCATTTCTCTTTTTTTTTGGCAACCGACTTGGGCCACTTGTGTTCTAAGTACTGATCTTGAATGTATTCATTTTATTCCTTTGATAGACCTAGGAATTTCTTATACTGTGTTACCTTGGTATAATATTTTGATCACTGCAGTGACCATTTCTTTGAGTGATTCATTTTTCTTTCTTGTCTTCTTTTATCCTCTTCCTTCATCTTCTTCTTTAGTCATGTTGCAGATAGAGAAGGGTTTTGAGACTGGTGGGTACCTAATTCAACATTTTGGTGTTGGCTCTGACTAACATCCTTTGAAGGGACCAACATTTTTAGTGTCTTAATTAATATATTTTGTGATTTAGGAGGATCAACGTTGAACATCACCTTGATTACAAGTAAAAGGTATCACCATTTATGTTCCCCATGTGCATCTTCTTGCAAGACACATCTCTTTGGAAATTTAAACTAAGAAATACCTCTACCTCTCATCAAGGACTAGTTGGGATGGACCACTTATCGAGAATAGCCCCGACAAAACACACTGACTTCCTAGACACCAAAACTCAAAAAGGAAAAGATGCAAAATAAACAAACAAAAGGGAAAATATAAACTCCTATAATACATGGAGAAAAAGGGCACCCTTCTTTCAAGATCCAAAATATTTTTTGAGGAACTGGCCATTGAATGGAAATGGAACCATCTCCTCATCCAAAGTAAAAATTCTAAAAGTATTTTCTCCCAAGATTTCTGCTATCTGATATGGGCTAGTCCCTAATCTTTCAAACTTGGTTTGGTTTCCCAAATTTTCTCTCACCTTATCCCACATAAGGATAAGGTCAAAAATCCTAAAATATTTGATAGCGGCTCTTTTGTCAAATCAACGCTTGAAAATAGCCTAATGTTTTGATACATGCTCTAGAGACAATTCTTTTCTCTTCTAAATCAATGAGGTTCATGAGTCAGATCTGCACCTTATCCTCACCCTTAACATATTGATCCATGAATTTTAAAATTAGTACCTTTAGGTTCATAGGAAAAATAGGTTGCATACCGTGGACTAACTGGTAGGGAGACGTTCCTAGAGAATTTTTTATTCTAACTTGGTCAGTCCACAAGGTGTACTTTAACTATGTCTGCCAATCTCTAGGATTATCATCTAAGAGAATTTTGATTACAGTTTTTAATTTTTTTTTAGTGGATTTTGCAACATCATTACCTTGCAAATAGTAATTAGAAGAGAACTTAACAATTAACTAGTTTTCAAAAGCTCATGATGTTAGTGCAGAAGAGGAAAATGAGGGTGTGTTATAATATACCAGATAGAAAGGAATACCAAACCTCATTATAATGTGTTCCTCTAGAAACTTGGTTACTAATTCAGTAGTATAATTTGTTAATGTCTAAGCTTTCGTCCAACATGTGTAATAGTCTCTAGCTGTAAGAATATACCTATGACATGCATAGGATGGTGGATTAATAGTACCAACAAAATCTAGGCCCCATTGGGCAAATAGACGTACCTCATATATTGGTTGTAAAGGCATCACAGGATTCCTTTTGTGGGTGGCGCTAGTTTGGAGTATATGAAAAGATCTTACGTGTTCACATGTGTCTCTGAAAAGAGTGGGACAGTAGTATCTTGATCTTAGGATTTGATGATTAATAGCTTCAGTGGATCCATGGTCAGTGCTATATTTTCTGTAAAAATAAATCCATAATTTTTTTCCTCCTTTCTGTCTAAACATCTCAGGTACAATCCATCATAGTTGCATTTGAATAATTTCTCGTTCTTTAGTATGTAAGAATTGCTTTTAATTCTCAAGGCTCTTCTTTTTTATTCGTTCAATCCTTCTAGGCAACGGTTCTAGAGGAGATAGTAGACTACATCTTAATACCAAATATCCAAGATAACCCCTTAATCTGTATAGGTTTGGCATACCAAACCATCTTCCATTTCCACCATCATCTTTGTTAGGCCTTGACCTCTTACTATTTTCATGGGTTGAATCTCTAGATCAAACTCTTGTAAAATGGTCATCCATTTTCCTCTTCGCTCACATAATTCATTTTGCATTAATAGGGATTTTATTTCGGCATCCAGAACAATGCCAAAAACTTTACTCCTCAATGTCAAAACTTCTTCATAGTTTTCACCAATGTGAATGACTATTTGTTCAAATTTGGGTATCTCATCTCAGCATTCTTCAAATGAATCTTCAAATTATGATTCTTCAAATGATCGATCTCCTCCAAAAACTACCATAATGCCAACACCATGTAGATAATTATGTATTTCCCCACTAAGCTTTTGAAAATAGCATCCATTTCTTGCTGAAAGGGTGCTCCGACATTGATCAAACCAAACGACATTCATTGATTCACAAATGTCCCCCATTAGGTGGTGATTTTTTTCTTTAATCTATCTTCTTCATGTACCATGAATTGATTATAGCCTAGTGATTTTTTTAGTGGCTAATATTCGCCAATTGGCTAATTTTTGAAATTTGAGAATGAAAATTTGGCTAAAAATTCAAGATTTAAGGCGACCTAAATCGCCAAACTTTTACAAAAATTTATTTTAGAAATATTTAAATCGCCAAATAATTTATTTTATTAAAAATTTGAACTCAAAGATTCGCCTAATATTTGATAGATGGTTAGATTCAATTCTCCTAAATTTTATTAGTTATTATAGAAATCTAAATTAATTCACCAATAATATATCATAACTATTAGTTATAGTAGGGTTGTGTCACCAATATTAGTTGTCATTATTGATTTAAAATTTAATCTAGTGATCTTCATTATATTCCATGAGGCAAAAATGTTACTATCTTATTTGTAACGCTTATCGGGGCTAAGATTTCCTTTGGATTATTGATAAATCAATGACACTGAAGAAATTTTGGGCCCTATTATAATAATAAAAATAACAATACATTTATCTCACACAATACAATGAGGATTATTTGATTATATTTTAAATAAATGGTAGCAACTAGATACTATAGAGTTCCCTTAAACCCATCAAATATTTT
>MU224341.1:1117793-1142031 GCA_018584345.1 Thuja plicata
AAATAATTTGTTTTCCCAAAAAATTGAGAGATTCGCCAATAGGAATTAATTTTTTTAAAAATAAAATAAAAGATTCGCCAGGATTTTATATATTTTTCTAGAGGGGGGTTTGTTAAAGTTATCCCTGTTAATATAGCCAGAATAGCCATCCATGAATGACATCATTTGGTATTCATTTACCACCTACAGTACTTCATTTAGAGATTGCAGCAGGTAATTTTACTTTTGCAAAGCTCTATTAAGGTTCTGGAAATCTACACATAACCTGATCTCTCCTCTCTTCCTTCTTATCGGGACCGAATTTGCAACCCATGTAGAATATTGGATTGGAAAAATAATATTTGCATCCAACAACTTTTGAACTTCCTTTTGTATCAATGGTTCTATCATTGGGTTGATTGGCCTTTGCCTCTACTGAAAAGGTTTGGAATCTGGTTTCAATGGGATATTGTGCACTATGATAGAGGTGTCATAAGTTTTCAATTCTTCATAACTCCAAGCTATGAAATCTTAGTACTTGATAAGGAGTTGCACCATCATTTTCTTTTCATCCTCAGTGCCAACCTTCCCAATATGTACTTCCCTTGGGTCATCCTCAACCCTGAGGTTGTATGTTTCACTCTTGTCGCCTCTAGACATTGGCTCTGATTTTCCTTTTGCAGCTAATTCATCTTTATCAAAAATCCTTTCCAATGCCACCATCCCTTTGGGTATGGAATTGGGTTTCAGATTCATAATTCCTTGATCATCAAGTTCTTCTGATTCCATTGACCCATCTATTTCTTCTAATTATTCATTAATGATTTGTTTTTTAACACACCTATGCACATGATGAACTCATGGATGTGTTGATCATCTTGAAAGACTTGGAAATTTGTAACATTATTTGGAATAGCAGGAAAAAAACAAGCTCGATTGAGAAATTTTTTAATCTGGACTTTTCCATAGGATGTAGTGAACTAGACGACACTGCTAGTGTGTCTGCAACAACATTCTTTCTTCTTGGAATAGACTTAATACTAAATGCTTCAAAATCCTTGATCAAGTCCCACACTTGGTTCCAATAAGTGATCATATTTTTGTCATTGCATGAATATTGGTTGCAAACTTGTTTGATGATCAACTGAGAGTCACCTTCTACTACCAAAGCCTTTATTCCCTTTTCATGTTCCAGGAGGAGACCTTGAACCAATGCTTCATATTTTGCAACATTGTTAGTAGATAAAATTGTAATCAATAGGCACCATAAAATGACTTACCTCTTGGATAGATTAGGTCAATCCCAGCACTAGCTCCCTATCTATATTTGGAACCATCAAAATGTACCTTCCATATTTTATGTAGCTTGTCTGATCTTATCTTGGGTTAAGGCTTGTCTTGAACTCTCATTGTTTCAGGTTCCAATCCTTGATTCTCTTCATTATCTGTAAAAATTAATTTCCCTTGATCTTTCCTTTGCATGTCATCAACACCTAAGGGCCTTTGATCTTCTATATTCTAAGGGGGTTGTAATTTCTTGTAAGGCGGTAAGGTTTCATCATCTGAGGAACTCCATTCACTATCTCCACTTAGCGTGAGATTTTTTCCATATGAGTTGGAGTCATCACTTTCTGCCTAAACTTTTATTTGAGGCACATAATTCTATGAACTACCTTCAATTGATGAAACATCGATGAGAGTGTCTAATGGCATATTCTCATCACTTGGTCAAAAATTTTGAAATTTCCCAATTGGTTGAATGATTTGGGTTAGCATCTTGGATAGTGTGTCTTGAAAAATTGCGCATGTGAATTCAAAATGACCCACTTGATGTAATAGGCAGAAATGGGGTATTAATAGTATGTTAGGGTATGCATCATGACCCAGATGTTTCAAGTTTGTGTTCATATTTTTAATGAAGTGTTGAAATATTTCTTCATCAACCTAAAACTCTTGAAAACCTTGTATGGTACTTCCATCAAAATTACCGGTCTCTTTTACTTGGAACATAAGGATGTTGTCAAGTCAATACGTACCCAAGTAGGTTTGGGTAAACAACACCTTGTTTGGGGAATTGTAATTTTTAATCATCCTTTTGACTTTGGGTTTAGCATCAATCTTGATTTGATTGTTTAATCATTTCCATGGTAACCACAACTAAGTAAAGTTAGTAGATAGCCAAACTCTTAGACACTTAGTACATTCTCTACTCAACAACATCCTGTAAGTTTCTTGAATGTCCACAATATGTATGTCAATGTATTCTTACACCCTTTGATCAACAACAAGTTGAATGTTTAGATATTTTAGTATGGAAATAACCTTGACTTTTGTTTTGTCCAACTATATCACTACTCTATTTGTGGTTTGAGGAATCATTCCCAACTTTTGATAGATAGAAAGAGGCATAGCGTTACATGAAGCCCCTGATTAAATCAAAAAGTTGTGAAATTTTTTACCAAATATCCGTAAGCTCGGTAGGAACGGGGGAACCTCCAACTTATCTATAAACATTTTTGGGAATGCCTCTGATGCATTCACATTGGATGTGGGAGCTTGTGCATTATTAGTTGTTGTACTTTGTGTAGAATGGTCCAAGGACTTTAGGAGTGCTTCCCTTTGACAAAGACAACTTTGTGACATGTCAAACATTGATATATTATCCTTTATCTTTTTAATTTCTTCAACAGAACTATATTTTTCAACTGACCAAGCTGGGTTTTTGTGCATAGTGGGTACATTTGCTGGAGATGATGTGGTAACATTTGGACCCTTTGGTGGTGCAAGATTATTGCTAGCTCTTCGATTTGGTTGTGTTGGTTGTTTCCCTGGGGGAATACTATCTTTCAAAGGTTCCTTTTTGTTCCTCAAATTGTAAGGGCTTTGGTTCTTGTTCTAAAAAGCGTGAACTTCAGAGTATTCAAGATCCCTTTCCCTCTGGAATTGAAATACAAACTCTTCTTGCATATTTTTTCCAGGACCTTCTCCTATCTCAAGTTCATAGGAATCGAACAATGTTGCATTAAATTGGACCGGAGAATCATCAAAAGTTTGAGGTTGCTGACCATGCATATCATTTCCATACCCCTTTTTATCCTAGTTTGCACCTGCAATTCCTAGAAAATTTATATCAAAATATTCATATACATTAGCATTATCAGTCAGCACACTACCATTATTAGGTTGGGCATTCCAAGGTCTATTTGGTCATTGTTGTCCAATTTTTTTTCCTTTGAGTTATTATTATTATTATTCCCATAGGTGTTGTAACTTTGATTTTGGTTCTAAGAAAAATCATTTGGAGTAGTAGGTTGTTGTTGATAACCACATTGGTTCTAAGATGCAATTAGTTTCATTCTAGTGAGCTCACTGGTAAGTTGGGACAAAGTATTTTTCACTCCATCCAACTCAAAGCCTAAGTGATTATCGGGCTCACTAGGGGGTACATTTTGTTGCTCAAAGAAAGGTGTCTTACGGGCCTCGTAGCCCAGATAAGTGATGATTGGTGGTGGGATAGTGATCTATTGTTTTGGTATGGGATTGAGCAATGGAGTGTGATTTCTCAAGGCATGGTTGATGTCTCAGAATGTATTCATAGTAGCAGAATTTCCAAATGACGGTAAAGTACAAAAATTTCCAGCACCTTGTTGATCCATCTATTGTGTGAAAATGATGGCTTTGTTGGGCACATTTTCTAAGGTATCTATATCCGCAGGTGGGAGCCTTTGTAAGAAAATAGTATTCAATGGATCCAAAGCTCTTAGGTACACTTGTATGGAAAAAGGCATGGGTACTATGTAAGGAGCCTCAATTTTCTGATACATCTTGTGGAAACAATGATTAAACATGTGAATAGGATTATTTGGTTCCTTCTTGGGTGAGATAAACTGGTGGTGAAGGTTAGTGGGATCCACATAGAGTTTAAATTAATTTAGAAATTTGGTCTCAAACTCAACCCTTGTGGTGATGGATCCCATAGGAAAATTTAGGTACCAATTGTAGGAAAACTCACCAAGTGTGTATGGAAATAAGTGACAAACCACATGTTGATGCACAATTTCCTTTTGATTGCATATTTCTTTAAAGGCATGAATATGTTCTTCCTCTGTCCTAGACTCACCATACACAAAATTGGTACAAAACTTCCCAAGATTCTTAGGCAATTCATGCAACTGGCCAGCTATGTCCAATGGGGAGCTCCGATCATTAGAAAAGTAATCCATTTGGATAGGTGGTGGTAAATTCTGATTTTGATTAATGGTTGTAGTAATAACTGGGGCAGAAATATGTGATTTTTTGCCAAGTGGATTTTGCAGACTAGGTAGATGGTGAGGGGGAATTGATTTTGATTCTCCCTTATCACTGCAAGCTTTACGATGGTGGGTAAGCTCAAAGAACTTTCCCCTTTTTGGAGATGATCTAAGTACTCTCTCAAACCTCTCTAGTGAGAAATATCTAATGTTCTCCAGTCTGATGTTGGAAGGCCCTCCTTCTAGTGCCACTTTTTTTTAGCATCATTTTTACACAAAGCAAGAGTTAGGAATAAGCGAGGCAAATTCCCCTCTTGAAAGAATAACAAAGTTACTCCCAATGTTCTTCGTGATCATGGTACAATTTCTTAGAAATCTCAATTGAAGATAGATGTGAATGTTCAAAAGGAGGCCTTTGCTGGTATGATTAAAACTTCAGGCTAAAAAAAAAATTTAGCACTTTTTTGTATTTTCTCAATTTTTCAATGTATGCAATTTCCTATCAATGCAAATCCAGTTTAAATCCTACAATAATTTTGGTGTGAGTGTTCCAAATGGCTTTCTTGCACAATCTCCTAAGAAGATCTTCTTTATCTTCTTTAGGGATCCTAATCTCCTCTAGGTCCTTATTAGGCTTAGATCATTAACTAAGTCATAATCCTACACTTCTCTAAGAGTCTCCACTTTGTGCTTCACCTTTGAAAGACTAACACCCTAGTAGTTACTTCACTTCCTCACTTCTCCTACTTACACTTAGAAGTGTCTAAGTGCCAATTTCCACTCTAACACTCATGAGTCACTTGCATGGGTGTCCATCACCATGTAAAAATTTCATTTGAATCCATCTTAAGGGATCTCATACCCATTTTCAAGATTCCAAGTGTTTGTCTTCAGGAGGCCAAATGGAGCTTACTTCCTTGTAGCCCTTGTCAGTGTGTTTTTCTTAGTTCTTTCAAAAAATTTCCAAAGAACCTGGAAATATAAGACCATATCCAGATACCCTTTTCCATTTCATAAAGGATTTTGTAGGTTTTAGTTTTAGAATTCCTTCGTACATAGGCTTCCTACAAACTAGGGTCAATAGGGCTAATAGGCCTAATTTCTAGGATAGTCTGCAACACTATGCAAAACTTGTTTAAAACTTGGTCTCCATGATTGATATGAACTCAAACAACTTAGTATGTTAAGGTAACACTAAACCCTAACTAGAAATGTACTTATACCATACAGTACTCCACTACCCTGCATGTGAATGCTCATTGTTTCACCTCCAAACCACTAACCAGACAGTGCATGCTCGCCTAGGGCTTGGATCTAAAAATAGAAAATTGAATGTACCTGACTCCTAAATCTACACATATGTACACTACTGACTCCCCTAACATATCCATCTACCCTTAGGTGTTTCCCATGGTTATATTTCATGGGGGAGCCATGACTTGACTGACTGGTCAGGATAGGAGCAGTGAGTCCCCTAAACACAAAACAATTTGAACTAGACCTTAAACTACCTTATAAAAACTAACTTACTAAATTAAAAATGTTACAAACTATCTTAAGGACACCAAACAATGATCAGCTTTAAGATTTCAATCCATACAATGGCACTGTTTCAATGAAATGCTCGAGATTCTCAAAAAACTAGAATTGCAAAGCTCTATTCCAACTTCACACTTGTTACAATCACTGACTAACTTCGTGATTCAAGTCTTTTCCATGCATTAGATGCCTTCTTCCTACATTTTAGGCCTTTTTGGTCGATTCCCCACTCCTAGTTTCAAGGATAATCCAAGGTAACCGTGTTGCATGCAACATTTACAATAATTGCAAATGTTGTCATGACAACAATTTAGCAACTTTTGGTATATTTTCCATTATGCCTTCTCCCTACATTTTAGGACCTCTAACCTCTCCATTTCAAGGATCCAAGATCATTTAAGGCCCCAAAGCATCTCTATGTCCACATTTATGAGGTTAGGACACATTCATGACTCAAATCCATGAGCTTAGCAACTAAGCCTAATAAAATGAAAAACTACAAACAATGGCTATTGTTGTGACCTTAGTCCTAATGACTAACTCACTTAGCCCACATTTCAATTACCTACTAAGGTCTAAACACAAACTAACCTATCTTGACTTGGCCAATGTCAAGTACAAGCCAAAATGTCTAAAACATGGAGGTTAGCCTAGGTGTGCTCCTGCACCATCTTTCCTATTTTAACCAATTTCAAAAAAATTATCAGAAGATTGAGTGATAAGAAATGTAAGAAAATTTATTGAAAATGAAATCTAAATGACATAAACCATCATTGAATAAATCTTGTAAATTAATTGATGAAGAGATGGAAACCCAAAAAACATAAATCAGATGAACTCACAATTACATATTAAGCAGATGCAATCTTTTGAAGAAAATTTTCCTAGATGCAAGATTTCTCAAAATTCATCAAATCATGAAGCCACCAGATGTACGCACACATTAGAAAAATTTATCCTTAAACCAATAGATCTGATCTTTCTAATCATTCACCACAACAAGATGAAACAACAATGATAAACTTCAAACTAATTGATTGCAGATTCATTCATAATAAAACGTTGTTCGCTCTTTGAAATGAATGAACAAGTATACACATATTCATAAGCTTCACATAGATAGCAAAAAATTCACACCGTAAATGAAGCACCAACAACATATATCTTTATTTCATAAAGAATATGACCTTAATTACATCTTTGTAATCAAATATATAGTGCTTCAACTTGGAAATTAGAAACCCGTAGCTAGGGTTTCATCTACACCAAACATGGCGTAACTAAATTAAATCTAGAGTTAAACAATGCAAAAATACTCCTAAACTGATTGCTAACAATTTTTCATGGATTCCCATCCATGTGTACACTAAATACATGCAAAATCATACTGGAATCAGCCCCTAAATGAACAAATTTGAGCTACACTTCCACTATTTCTTTTTCTCTTTTGTACACGGTTAATCTTCTATTTGATTTTCACACCCAAAATGCATGGATCTAACTGGTCATCTGATGTGCAACTGATAGGAGATCCCTTGACTTGCAAAAATGATCTCTATTTTTCATGTAATCTACCCCTAAATTGATCTTTTGTTAGAAATATGATTAAAAAATGTGTGCCCGGGAATTTTGGAGTTGTGGACCTCTGAAAAATGTCATGCTTGTTGGAATGATAGAAAGGTGTGTACTAAGAGGGGAGGGGTGAATCAGTTCCCTTAAAACTTTTCAAAACTAAACCTTGATAACATAAATTGTTTTAAACAACTGAGTAGCTTGCTTTCACCATACATGAAATATTATTGTATAATCAAAATAGTAAAACATTCATGAAACTCAAATACACATAACACGTGTATTTTTGTATCACAGAAACCCTTGTTAGAAGGTAAAAACTATGGTGGGGATGGAACCCACAAAGCTTCACTACTGTAGTAATAAAGTAGCATATTAAAGCTTACAAAGATTGATCACTTCTGGTGATCTTACCCTGTTAGGAGTAACAATAAGATTTGTTAGATCTACCTTGTGAAAGGATTTTGCAACACAATGTATGTGTGCACTTGGTTAGGAGATTTATACAAAGATGGTTAATTCTACTCTATTAGGATATTTTGAATCTGTTACAATTGTTAGAGAGTAACAAGAAATTGTAACCTGGCTAATACAATCTCAATATTGTTGATATCAGATCCTTTAAGTGCAATAAGTTTGTCACCTTACTGTGATTGATAATACCTTATGTACTATTTGGTAGCCTTGTGTTTGTTCTAAACATGGAATGCTTCAATGAAAATCCTTTTGCTAAAACCCTTGTCTCCCCTTCAAATATCCTTAGTGCGATGGCTACTTGATCATACTTCGATCATTACATTTCAAAATAACATCTTAACATTCATATATCAAACTGTTTGACCTAATTAGGGTTTTACAATATCTTAGAAAACCTAAGATCAATGGTTTACAAAATTTACCTTGATCATCTATACATACTAAACATAACCAATTAATGATTACATCTGCAATTAACGTCCTCCTTGATCTTGGTAAATGGTTATCCAACTTGGCAAAAATTTATTACCTAGAATGATGTGCCTTACAAACTTTTATGTAATTTTTGGTTCACTCAATGAATATTATCTCTAGGTTCTCAGTGTATGCTCTACTTAGTGTATGCTTCTTGGTGTATGTTGCTCGATGATCATTACCGACTAGACTGTCTTGACTCGGTTACTGACTGTCCAATTTAAATACTAATGACAACCATCAAACCAATATGGAGTAACATTCTCCCCCTTTGGCATTAGTATAAAAAACTTTATATGTACACTTAGTAACTCATACATAGTGACACCCCCTTTGTACATGCTCTTGGTATATATACATATACTATACATATGTTTTCCCCTTTGTTCATAAATTTTCCCCATTTTTTGAAATTAATGACAAAAAGAAATAACTTACAACTTGTCAAAAATGTTGGGATGGGTCTTTTGGATATTTTCCATGAGTTTCTCTCATTCTTATTTTAAGTGCTCAAGGGTCAACTACTCCAAGTTCATTTGAGCATGCATATCATATATGTTTTCATTGACTGATAGCTCAGGGGTGGCAATCAAGTTCTTTTCCTCTGTCACATGTTTATGCATCAATGTTGCATGTGGTAGTAACACAACATGAAGCTCGGTTACTTGATCTCTTATCTTTTTCTCTTCCTTCTTCAATTCAAGTCTCAATTGATGGGTTTGGATAACCTTAGAATAATGCAATTGAAATGCATGTTGCTCGGTTGTGAGAAAACTAGCACTATCATTTAGATCAGTATCTATTTTCTATATCTTTTCACTAAGCTTGGTAGTGAAGTAATCTAGAGTGCATAAATTATGAAGAATTGTAAGTACTTGAGAAATAATACTTTCTAGCATTGTTACAATCTCAGAAAGTGTTACCTTGTTCACTGCTACTTATTGGATAATCTTTTTAGTAAGCTTGTATTTAATCTTTTGTTCTTCTATTTCTTCTAACTTCTGATCGGAATCAACATCGGGACCATTTATTGCCTCGATGATCAGTGTAATTTGATCAATGATCAAGGAAGATTCATCTATGTTCACGTTGAGAACAACTTGCATCAGTATCTCCCTCTTCTATCACCTATGTATTGTTGTGTTCTAACCTCAACTTTTCTTGAGCTTCTTTTTGGGTGCATAGCTCTCCATATTTTCTAAGTGATTCAGGTTCAACTGTCTTTGTGTTACAGTCACAGATGTCAATGATATCATAAAGTGTAGTTGGACCCTTGCTCCCTCTCTTCCTTTTCTTCTTCTTCTTCTCATGTACACTGGAGGTAAGAGATTGAGTTAATAGCAGTTCAGCCTTATGCTCAGTATCTGGCTTTGGTGGCTCGGTGGTTGTGATGACTTATGTAGGGGGCTCAGTTACTAACCTGGTGTCAGTGGTAGAAGTGTCTACCATGGAATTTGTGTTACCTTCACTTGTATCTTTTGAATTAGTGGTGTCTTTTGGTGCATCACATTGTGTAGTAGCTCCACTATGCTCAGTCTCCTTACCAGTTTCATAACCCTTGTATTCTTGTGTATCTGTGATCTTCTCATGTTTCTTATTTTCTTGTTGTGCTTTATTCACGATATCAAATGCTTGGACCAGAATAGGTAGATTACCTGGTACCATAGCTCGAGCTACCTCAATTGATTCTTTTTCTTTGAGATTCTCGATAGCTCTAGTTATTACTTCATCTTATTTTTCTTTTTCATCTAGGTCACCTTCGATGAGATCATCTATTATTATGTCTGCATATCCAAGATTTTTTAATAGTTTAGGAATATTGTCCATGACATCTATAGCATCAGTAGTAAGTTCTATTGTTTGTGTGTCCTTCTCATATTTCTCTGTGTCTTCAACATTGATATGCTTGGGACTCGATTGATGTACCTTGGTGTCGACTATGGATGTGATAGCCTCTTTCTTCTCGGTAGGACTTAGGAGATTGGTCCATATCATAGTGCTTTCTTCATTGAATTATTTTAACTTCCCTTGAAGAATTTTGAATTCCCTAGATTGCATTGATAAATTATTTGCATGTCTTCATTGTTGCATCAATCTGAGAAACTGTGTATTCAGTCTCAAGTATAGAGAGTGATGCCTCTCTCATTTTTTTCTCAGTTGACAATGCATATGTCCATCTTGATAATACTTTTTCATAGAGTTCCTGAGGTATATATGTAGCTAATTCTACAAGTACCTTTTTATAGGTTATCATCATGCATATGATTGCTTCCTCTAAATTTTCTTGATCCTCGGTGCTCAGGATTGCATATTTATGTAGCTTAGGATAACTCAACCTTCCAGTTGACTTTATTGCTTCAGCTACATCATCAAGAGTTTGTGGAATCGTGTTCTTAACAACACAAAATTGATCAGTGTTTTCTGCATCAGATTCATAAATGTCATCTTTTCCTCTACCATACATTTTCCTTTGTCTCGATGATGGGGTCTTAGTGGTAGCCTTAGACTTCCTCATCTGATAATTATATTTTAGTGAGGGTCTAGTGATTTTAGCAACTCCTTTCTTCAAAGGAGGAAATTTTTTGTCACCGATCTTGTTCTTGTTCTAGGTGGAGTCTCAACCTTTGTTCCTTTTCCCTCCTTAGCCTTATGTGGCTCTTCTTGTATTTGATCAGATCCTGTGGCTTCGACATCTTGATCTTCTCCTTCACCGACTATAGTCTGCTCTTTTGTATCATCTAAAGATTTGTCAAGTTCATCGTCAGTTATATAAAATTTTCTTTTCAAATTCTTGACTATTTTTGTCTTCTTTCTTCCCATATTTTCTACTTGAATTCCAATCTTTATCCTTGTTTTAGCTTCTTCAAAAGTACCAAATATCATAGCATATTTTTCTATAGGCTTTTTAAGTAGTTCCTCTATTGTTTTTGAAGCTAACTATATGTCAATTTCATAGTCCATAGGGAGTATCCATGTTGTTCTTGGCTCTACTACTTTGATAAGTATGGTGTCAGTGTGTACCACAAAATAGATATCTTATTTATATTTCTCTACCAACTAGGTTGGTAACCTTATTATTTTCTCCATTCTCTCTTTGAACTTCCTGAAATAATCTTCCATAATAGGTACAAATTTTGCTCCTAGATTCTTAATGAATTCACCAACTTGCACAGTGATTGGTTGGTTGATGTCCCAAGTGACATTACCGATAGAGGGAACATAATTTTGTAAATAGAAAAATGTACACATTAGTAAAGAACCAAACTTGCACGTATTTGAACGTGCTGACCTAATTGTTCTCATGTTCTCTTCCAATAGCCTCAACAATAAATTGGCAAGTTTGAGTTGCAAACCCTTATTCACAATTTTATATGCAATGTTGACAACTCCACATGCGATGTTGTTGGGTCTATTAGATTGAAATATCTTGTATGAAATGACATAATCTCTAAATATTATTTCAGCTTCACTAATAGTATTGATCCTCAGACCTCTACCATCCCACTCGACTCCTGTTATCTTTTCAATCTCAGTTTTTTCCTGGTGCCTTAGCGATTTTTCTTTATCTATTGTAGGATACCCTATGACTGCATGTATCACATCCTTTGTGATCTTCATAGGTTCATCTAGCCATAATTTTCCATCATGTACTCAGCTTAGTACAATACGAATCCATTATGTTTTAAACTCTTTCGGGAATAGTAGAGCATTTGTTAACCCTTTCACTTCCAGATGCTTGTGATCTTCCTTTAGTTTCCCATTCATGCTAAGCTTTGGATATGTTGAAATAAGCTCAAAATCACCTATCTCATTGATTTTACAATGTATATACACTCTCACATCTTGACTAGTAGAACCCTAGGTGTTATCATGGAGAACGTGCCTTTGTCATCGGGTTGTGCAGCAACCTCTGGGTTAAATTTGTAGTTGGGTTCAGTGCATGTTTAATTCTTGATCAGAATGACCTTCTTTCTTTTTTCATCCTTGCCTTTCATGGTTCGACATGAAGATTCCATCGAGTTTTCCAAAATTAGGGCTTCCAATGGATATAACAGATAGCTCGGTAAGTGCAAAAACTTACTTGATATACTTGATAACTTCTCAAAATGTGCTTGAATCTCTGTGAAATGCTCAAAATGATCTGTTGTGATTCTGTTCTTAATCATTTTGTTTTTTCTCTTTGATCATTGTGTGAACAAGTGAGTTCACTTCTTGTGAATTTATAGTAAATACCCTAATCAGTGTAATAAATGCTTGTAATCAACCACTCGGTTGACAAAACAAATCACTCAGTTAATACTAAAGATACCTCAGCTTGATGACTACAACAAGTGCTCAGTTGACTTACTCAACTCGGTTGTCTTTCACATGTTCACCGACTGGAATTTCTTACTCAGTACAGATTAACCAACTAAACTAGTTTCATGTTAGAAAAAATATAATACCATAGTGCATCTTAATTCATGCTAATTTGGATTTCACACAATGAATATAAGGAATTGATGTAAGATATAACTTTTCAAAATGTAGTTCCATACTTGTAATTCTTAGATGGAGGTGGTGGAATCACCTGATCCACTAGATGAGGTGTCACCGACTGTTGTGCTTGGTCCAGCATTTTCATTGGATGATTTCCTCCACATTGTATTCCTTATCTACATGATTTCTTCAATTTTGTTTCCATTTCCAAAGGTACTTTTTTCTATTACTTTTTCTCTGCAATCTTTACTTAGATGACTGACCTTATGACAGTGCAAACATGCCATTCCAGAATTTGTCTAGCTTCTAGATTTTCCTCTCCACTTTCTCATATATTTAGCCACAATATGTCCATACCTACCACATGATGTGCAATTTACCCAAGTATTATAATCTCAAGTATATGCATTACCTTGTCTTCTCAGTTGATATGCATTTTCTTGTCCTTTAGGTTTCTAGATTTTCTTCTTCTTAGTCCTATATTCTTGTCATGTGTGACCATACATGTTGCAATTACAACAATACTTTTCCATGTAGGGTTTCTTCTATGGTTTATTCATCTTAGATCTTCATTCATGTGCTTGATGTCCATGCTTTTTACAATTATAACAATTTCCATTGAATTTAGAAGTGGATTTGGGAATACCTTTTGCTTTTCTTTTGCAAACATTTGATGTGTGGCCAAGTTTTCCACAATGATAGCATGAGGGATTTTTTGGTTTTATATTTTCATAGACATTCCTTTTTTTCATCTTGATTTGATGATTCTCCATGCTCGGTATAGCCTAAATCAGTGTTGTTTCTAAGTCTCCCTTGACTGTTCAAAAATTCATCCATCCTTTTAGTGGTGTCTTCAGCTCTCTTAATCATCTCATTATGTTATTGTTGAATCTTCACTTCATTCCTCATTTTTTCATTTTCATCTCTTAGTTCACCAATATCTTCCAATTTCCTAGCAAGTTCAATGTTCACTCGGTTGGCCTTGTGACTCATAGTAACCATCTGATTGGTGATCTCAAAGTGATGTTCAAGAAGCCCTGATATTTCATATTCTTTCTCTTGTAGTTTTTATGTCATTTGTCTTCTATCATCAACAGCCATATTTCTTTCTTGTTCAACTTTCTTTGCATTGTTTATGAATGCAACCATTCTAACCATGTGTGTGTCTTGACCGATCTGCAGTGCTTTCACTTGTTCAGTAAGTTATTGATTGCTTTAAAATAGCTTTGATATTATTCCTTTAGATACATCAGGTATGTTTCTTGAATCAGATCCAGATGTATCAAATGGGTCATGTATCTCTTGTTATGTATATGGAGCCTAATCAGACTCAGGTTCTTTCAGCACGGTTTCCCCCCAGACTTATTTACAGGGGATTGGGGGGAAGTGCCCCCAAGCTTGGGGTCAAGGGGTAGAACCCCTTGCGGGGTCCTGGGGTAGAACCCCAGGTGGGTTCAAGGGGCAAAGCCCCACGGGGTTGAGGGATAGTGCCCCTCGATGCCAACAATGACTTAATAATATTGTAAAGGGTCGACCATCAATTTTCTATTAGTCAAAGTATTTTTGCCCTAATTAGGTTATGTCAAAAATACGTGTATAAAGGGCTTAGGGTTTTGAGATTCATTTTGTATGAGGGATTTTTTGTAGCTTCTTGTGGTGGTATTGAGATGCAGGTTTCAGATTGTAATCAATGGACAATAATAAAGACATTGGACTCGCTATTGGTGGACGTAACCCAAGGATTGGGTGAACCACGTTAAATTTTTGTGTTAATATTTGCATTTTTTGCTTATTATTCTAACATCTCTTCTTCATGATAATCAGTCTCTTTACAATGACATGCCATATCTTTTCTCTTAACCAGTAACTCTTTTAGTTTCTCTTTGGCCTCTTTGTATTGTTCAATGTAGATCTTTAACTACAATTTATGATTCTCAATAGTTTTGTAAAGTGTATACCTTTCCATTGTAAGATCTTTTCTCTTTAGTGATTAAACTTCCTAAACAAGAGAAGAAGCTCTGATACCAATTTTTTTAATGATAGAAAGGTGTGTACTGAGAGGGGAGGGGTGAATCAGTACCCTTAAAACTTTTCAAAACTAAACCTTAAAAACATAAATTGTTTTAGCCGACTGAGTAGCTTGCTTTCACCATACATGAAATACCATTACAGAAATATTAATTCATGTAATAAAAATAGTAAAACATTCATGAAACTCAAATACACATACCACATGTATTTTTTTATCGCAGAAACCCTTGTTAGAAGGTAAAAATTGTTGTGCGGATGGAATTCGCAAAGCTTCACTACTGTAGTAATAAAGTGGCATGTTAGAGCTTACAAAGATTAATCACTTATGGTGATCTTACCCTTTTAGGAGTAACAATAAGATTTGTTAGATCTACCTTGTGAAAGGATTTTTCAACATAATGTATGTGTGCACTCGGTTAGGAGATTTATACAAAGACGGTTAAGTCTACTCTCAACATTATTAGATTTCCACAATCCATTTAAATCAATAATTTTCTTCTAGATTTGATTGTGTAAGTGTTTTTTGCATCAACATTTTGGATCACACTCCGTGATCCATCATCAAGATGAGAGAGTTCACTCTCTCATCCTGATGATGGATCATGGAGTGTGATCTGAAATGTTGATGCTAAAAACACTTCCACAATCAAATCCAAAAGCAAATTATTTAATTAAGTATACTCTGTTAGGAGTTTTTGAATCTTTTACAATTGTTAGAGAGTAATAAGAAATTGTGACCTAAATAATACAATCTCAATATTGTTGATATCAAATCCTTTAAGTGCAATAATTTTATCACCTTAATGTGATTGATAATACCTTCTGTACTATTTGGTAGCCTTTTATTTGTTCTAAAAACTGAATGCTTCAATGAAAATCCTTCTGCTAAAACCCTTGTCTCCCCTTCAGATATCCTTAGTACAATGACTACTTGATCATACTTTGATCATTACATTTCAAAATAACATCTTGACATTCATATATCAAACTGTTTGACCTAATTAGGATTTTACAATATCTTAGAAAACATAAGATCAATGGTCTAAAAAATTTACCTTGATCATCTATACATATGAAACATAACCAATGAATGATTACATCCACAATTAATATTCTCCTTGATCTTGGTAAATGGTTATCCAACTTGGCAAAACTTTGTTACCTAGAATGATGTGCCATTACAAACTTTTATGTAATTGTTAGTTCACTTGGTGAATACTATCTCTTGGTGCTCGATGTATGCTCTACTTGGTGTATGCTTTTCAGTGATCATTACCAATTAGACTGTCTTGACTTAGTTACCGACTGTGCAATTTGAATAATAATGACAACCACAAAACCAATATGGAGTAACAATGTTGGAAAGCGACTAAATCTGGAAGTTTGGTGACTTTGAATTTTTGGAGTTGTGGACCTCCAAAAATTGCAACTCTAAAAATTGGCTAAGTATGAAAAATGATTTCAGTCCTCAAAAAATGGCTAAGTATCAAAAATAACTACAGTCCTTAAAAAATGACTAAGTATCCAAAATGGCTCTTAGCTCTCCAGAAGAATGTTTGGGTGAACCTTGTGAAATCTCTCTATAATCTCCTAGACTTCATCAAAATTGGTTAGCTTAATAGATTCCAACTGCCTTTTCCGCCTTACCCAGAAGGAGGTGATCTTTAAACTAAATTCTTTAATTTCCTCTATATGCTCCATTATGTAACTCATATCCTCTCTCAAATAAAACAATTGTTGTGGATCTTCCTTGGTATTTACCCTAGCCAAAATGCCTATAAACTACTGAGAAATATTCTTTTTAGAATAGAACTTCTACTTTTTATCATCCTCTTATAGCTCCAAGTCCATTCCCTCAAATAATTTATCAATCTCCTCCACCCATAGCATAGTTTCCTTTCTCCTCTTCTCAATCTTCTCTAAGCTCTCTTGGTATCATTTAATTGTGATGTCGATGGCAGGGACCCACTCATCAAAATTGTCCAACTATACTCCCTACTATAACTTTACCAAAATGTGAAAGCGTTACTTTCTTATGACTCTTAAATCATGAAGTGTCTGCCACCATTTCTCTATCTTCTCATTGATTCCCTTTTCTCCTTCCATTAATTCAATGAGTTGCATCACTTCAATGAGGATGGTTCTAAAATACTTCAAAACTGTGTGGATAGTTTCAACTTTGAACTCCTCAAATTCAAACTTCCAACCCATAGCTTCTTTTACAAAGGGGTTGGTATATTCTAGGGGTGAGCTCTTCTCAAGAATTGCTTTAATGTAGCCTATGGATGATTTTTTTCAATAGGACCAACCAACTTAGTCACATAGTCCTTCAGGGTTGCAACATGTGCTTTGAGACCCTGAATCTATGTCTCATCTTTGTCCAAGTACTTAAATAATTTCCTCAACCCCAATGCAGTCAATGCCTTACCACCTTTTCATTTGGGATGTAGTGTTGAGCTTGGGCCATGATTAAATCTATCAAAAGAATGGAGACTAGATGTAGAGCTACATTTACCAGACCCACAAATACCATAGAAGTGCAGTTTGACTATCTCCCTACCGGACTTGCACAAGTTTGAGGAATGAATCCCAATCCTGGTGCCCAATGTCAGTATCTTTTATTTCAACATGGAGGTTCCCCACCTTTTTTGGGGTGTTGTAACCTTTGAAGAAGTAATTCATTGGAAAATTTGTTTTCTTTTCTGGCATTCTGCATTTAAATAGTGTTGTCAGCTATCCACTATTGAAAGTGTAAAATAAATCTACTAATTTAAAGCTAGACAAAGAAAGAAAATCCTTAAAAAAATAGAAAGAAACACTAAAAACTAGAAGACTAAGCAGAAAACCACTCCCTAGATTCTTCACAGTTTCAGACCTTTGAAGTCCAAAAACATTCTCAAACTGTGAAATTTTGAAACTATGAA
Source organism: Thuja plicata (assembly GCA_018584345.1). Lineage (NCBI taxonomy): Eukaryota > Viridiplantae > Streptophyta > Pinopsida > Cupressales > Cupressaceae > Thuja > Thuja plicata. Next base: position 1,135,519 of record MU224341.1, read on the forward strand.
GTACTGGAAAGCTATTAGATCTTCGGTGCATCGTAGTCATGAAGGTTTTTTGGCATGTGAAAGAATGAAACCGCAAAATCTAGAAAGGGGTTGCAGAGTTAGTCAATTTTCTAGCCACTAGTTCTTCACACTTTTGGCATGTTGGAGGTGTATCATAGTTTTGGTGTGCGAAACACCAAAACATTGAAAGTGTTGCCCTTGACCCTTGGCAAAAGCCAAGCTGTGGGAGGGAATTTCAGGGTTTTAGAGAGTGAAACTTTGATGACTCTGAAGGGGGGATAGAACCCTAAAACCCTAAACTAAAATTCTAAACAACACCACAGAAAACCCTAGCTAAAGAACGAAAGGAAGAAGGAAGATAGAAGATGAAGGAAAACAAAAGAAAAATGAAAAAAATGCAAACCCTACCTCTACGGTTGCAAAGACAAAACAAACTATGATTTTTGAGCCTTGAAACAACTTATGAGTGCTAATATGACTTGCAAGAGGGTGCAAAAGAGTGATGAAGGCAAGTCATTGGAGGTATGAGTCGTGAAATTGGACCTCAAGAGGAAAACCAATTATAGAATGAGAAAAAACAAACCAAAAACCTTTGTATAGGTTGAGTCTACATGCTGACATTATTAGGAACGTCAGAATATCGGACAGCGAAAGTCCAAAATCCTAATCCTGAGTTTTGATGCCTAGTCTTTAGCCTTTTAGTGTTTTGGAGGTATGGGTACCTTTGAAACGCCAGAAGTCTAAAAGGGAAAAAAAAAAACTAATTCTTAAGGACTTGGTGGGAAAAAACAAACAAAAAAGGGACAAAAGCTAAAAGCTAAAACGGGCAGGAGGAAAAAAGACTAATAAGGAAACCAAGACGATACCCAACTATAAAGAGCCTCCCTAAGGACCCTCAATCTGACTCACCACATACTTGGTCATGATCAACCTTAGAGACTTTAAACCATAGAAAAGGGGAAAAGACCCAAAAAATGAAAAAAAGGGGGTCCCCATTTAGACCAAGGGGCTTAAATGGGGCATGTGTTGTGGAACCACAACACCTCTTTTATCATATACTATTTTGGTAGCATCATGAAAAGTGTTCATCACAATATTAAATGCATGTATCCAACTGAATGCCCATAAAACTATTACATCTTGAATAACCTCCTTTGTGATCTTCATTGGCTTGCTGAGCCACATAAATTTTCCATGTATCCTGCTAAGAATGTATTGTATCCATTTACCTTTCTCTAACAATAGAATTATACAAATTGAGAGAATTTCTTCTCCTCTAAAGCTATGAACTCATCCTTCAATTTTCCATTCTCTGTAAACTTGTAATTGTATAGATCCTTCAGTTGATCAGTACCAAGATCCTCCAGATTTGCACGGATGCCTAACATCCTTGACGTGTAAAACTCTGAATGGCACATTTGATATAGCACCCTTTGGATTGACTTCAACTGACTTAAATGATTTTTTCTTAAACTTGGGTCATGGCCTCTCAGTTATATCAAATATAATAGGGTTATTCATGATGAAAGCTTCAAGTTTTTAAGATTCGTACAAATAAATACCTTTTTTTAGAGAAAGGGTTTGCGTAAAAACATCTTGAAAAATCTTCTTGTCACTTTGATCTCAATGAAGATCACTTGTAGAGCTCATGTTCTTTTTTCTTTTGAATGCAATGTGACAGATAAAAGTCACATTTTTCCTTTTTTATCTCACATACCTATCTTTTAGGTATCATAAATGCTTCAAGCCCTAAACGCTTCCAAACTCCCAATTCAATGTTTGGTTCACAGGAATTGATTGCGCACCTCCAAAACTTGCCAAATCCTTTCGATATAGACTTTAAAACCTCTGTGCAAACAAACTTAAACTGACCAATGCCTATCAAATTTAGGAATCAACATCTCTAGGGGGTGTCATAAGATTTTGTATTTAGGCTTCCCTAGGCCAAAGACCTAAACTCAATTCCCTAAGGAATTGCTAGCACTAGATCTTGATCCAAACCCTTCAGATGTATTCTCAGCACTCTTCTTCACCCATGTCTGATTCATTTTCTTCTTGATCTCTTCAACATTTACCTTTTCCTTCCCTTTATCCTTTCCTAGCTTATTCCTACTCCTATCAACCAGACCTCTCTGATTCACATTTTTAGTCTTGTAATCCCTTGCAATATGTCCAGATCAGTTGCACTTGTAGAAGATAAAATTCCATTGTCCATTTATGTTTTTCACATATTTCCTCTTTGATGTGTGTTAGCATTTTTCCCTGACCTTGTCAAAGAAAAGGCTAATTAACGAGGATCAAACAAACCCTCCTACACTTTAAGCTCAAAGCCTCATGCAGGTGTACCTATTGGATTCACTTCTTTTAGTGAATCATGAGATGGATTCCTGCCCATCACACTTGATATAATAATCATTCACAGCTCTTTAAACAGAAAGGGAAAATGATTTGAATAATTGATTAATGAAGAAACTACAAGACAAACCAGAGACCAGTGCCTTATCTATTGGGCAACAGAGTCAAACAGATGTGCACTCCCAGAAAACTTCTAACTCTAAACTCAAAAACCCGAATGAAATGCCTTGCAAGCCATTCTTCTCATTTCAATTCCTGGACATCATATTCATATGCATACTTAAAATTATTAGAATTTGAAAATAAGACTTACTCTCCTTGAGAGAAACTCATATTCAAATGCACAGATACCTTGTAACTGGTATATTAACATGCCTTACAAGTTAATATACAAGAATCAAAACAAACATACAAAGACATCAGACAAGTTCTGAACAGGGATTTCCTTTGTTTTTCATTAAAAATCATCTGAAAACTATACATTGCAAGACCATGAACACCAAAATTAAGACTCAAAAGCCTGGAAGCTCCCAAGTAGCATAAATTTCAACATCCTCTTACAATTCAGAAGAAAACTTAGATATAGGAGAAAAGGAAAAACCAATTTAGTCACCGACACCTGTCCTTCTCTCTTAGAAAATATCTGCAGCCACTTCATTCTATTACTGCCAAAATCTGATCTGATATGCCCTCAAATGGTCTGTAAAATCAGATTCCTCTCTCCAATACCTTTCCAACGGTATATAATAGCTGATACTTCTGATTAAATTTGCACCCTGAATCATCAAAAGAGTTTGTCTTTCTAGGCACATTTTCTGAATAATTTGAAATATTTGAATACTTTCAATAGTCAAACTATTGAATTGAAATAAAATTTAAAACTCTACACATTTTAATCCTATTTTCTCACATTGCACCAGAAATTGACAAGTGGCACTCGCTAATTTGTTCTGAAAATCACTTTTTTAACTCCTGACTGTCTCCACTTTTGCCTCCACGAGTGCGCGACTAGGCCATTACCGCTCAGTCGCAACACCTTTTTATCACCTTGCAAACCTTGTGCGAGTGCACGACGAGCTGAGTCACACACTCACATGCCTATTCAATGATCTCAATTTTTGAGCGTGACTGTGCGATGAGTAATTTTGGGTTGTGCGACTGAGCGACTAGAAGTTGCGCGACGGCGCGACTGGATCAGTCGTGATATCGCACACCATTTTGAGCAACTCCTCGAACCAATGTGACTGCGCAACGAGCTCGGTCGTACAGTCGCGAGCTAATTCTGCAATTTCCTTTCTCCTCCACGGGTGTGCGACTGGTCGCCACGTGTCCGCCACGTGTCCGCCATGTGTCCTCCAACTTGTCTACAAAATTTGGGCGTCATTCATCTAGGCACGCTTCCCAAGGCACCATCTGGCCACGCATGGAGAGCCTCCTCTTTTCATCTTCAAATTACAATGTTTGCAATTTTGGTTATAAACATTTCATAATTCCAATGCAGGATGAATGTGGGATAATTCATTTCCATGTTTCAAAGGCATTTTCAAAATTTGGGTTAAAATACTGTGTAGAGCCCATGTCTCCATTCCTTCATCCCTCTAGGACCCTCCAAGAGCCTCTGGGCTCTCTTATTTACCTATGTAGTATGCGTTTTGGTATATAAAGACCAAAAACAGCCACCACAGAGTGAATGTGAGATATTACAAATGCACTATTTCTAAGTTTTTAAACAACTTCTGTGAATGCTACTCATTAATGGCATGATATCTCTGCTAATGAAGAGCACCAATGGCTTTTGATGGTCAAAACACCCCTTCCTATGGAGTTACATCTACAGATGAATCATTAAAATCTCCACAAACTTCAAACTTCTCCACCAAATGCTACCATAGACTGCTTAGCATTTATTGTTTGCAATGTCATTTGTACTCCTCCCATGGCTTGCGCAGACTGTTCTGTGGTTTCTTATTTGCCAAAACATCTTAAACAACATCCCTTTTTACTATAGCAGCATGCCTGTGGTTTCAGATTTTGTATATCTTTTAAACATACATTTAAAACAACCTCCATACAATGGTTTCTGCCCAGCTTATGCAATGATCCATACTGTTTACTTGGCGTGAGACTGCCTATTGGTTTCCAGTGCAGATTTCTAACCATTTGCAAAAGACAGTTTTAAAACTTCCCTAAGTCTGCGCAGCAAACGGCACTTTGTCTTAGTTTTAATATTAAAAAAAAAACTTCAATGTAATACACTGACAACCATAGACATATCTGCACTAAAAGTTCTTATTCAATATTTGCACTCCATTATGTCTAAAATGCCCTCCAATCTGCAGCACATCCTCCTTTCCTAGCGCTGGCATTCATCCTTTCAAAATTTGTGCAAGTTTTGGTTGTAGTAAAAGTTTTTATGATTTTAAAACATTAATCCTCCATTTACAACATGCAGGCTTATGTTCTTTAATACTTGCAGTTTACTTTGTTTAAAATGCCCCCAATCTGGTGCACATCCTTTCTTCTTTCCTGGCTGCCATTACCTCTTCACATTGATGTGTTTGCAGATTTCATCCCAATATGTCTGCACAGTTTATTCAATTTGCTGGTCAAAAACTTACATTGCATAAGACATTCCCCTCTAATGCCAAGTCCATTACCTTTAATTGTGGAGATTCATTCTAAGGGATAAGTTTGAAGAGGGATCTTTAAAAGATGTTTGAATTTCATGGAGAGATGCCTTATAATCTCCTAGAATAGCATAAACAATATTTTAATTTCCCTCAGGCTGCGTAACTCCAGCTTTTTATTGTTTTAAACATTCTCCCCTTTTACAATACACCTTTATTCATGTCTTAATGGATACCCCGTAGAATGATGTGGTCATCCATTAAGAACATAAAAGATACCTTAGAATGTTCACTGACTTTGTGGTTGCAAGCTATCCCCATGAGAATGCAACTGGCATTAAAATATAATTCAGACATGTAGACAATTCAACAAAATGTTGAATGGAAGAAATCCAGATGGATTGAAATGATCATCACTTTGCATCATTTGAAAACCCTCTTGCAATGTTTCCTCTTGTCTACCCTTTTGCATTCTATATTTTTACCATAAAGAACAAAGTGGTGACCTTATAATCATTTTAGCACTTATGCAAATCGACCACAATTATGGCAACTGGCCTCCGGAACTGGCCTCAAAAATTCACTGAAACTAGTAAACTAATCCCATCACTTGGCAAGAATATTCATTGATTACCATTGAATACACATGCAGAAGGGGCTTGCCAGATTCATCATCAAGTAAAAGATATAATAGTGCAAACTTAGCCCTTCAAAAAACTCGTGTAGGTGCAAATTCTGGAACAACATAAATCCCCTTCAGATCAACCATTGAGAAAATATTGAAACAAGCTCTGAAATTTCACTATTAGGTTACATAGTACATTCATATGCAATGAGGATGTTCCCACAATAAAACCCTAAAAATATCTTTCAGACTGAAATTTATCATTCTTGCAAAAAGGCCATTCTGAAAACTTAATTCTGTTTTGCACTGTCAACTGCATAAAACACCTTTGAAACTGAACTTGCAAACCCATCAAATAGATCTTTCAGAATTTCAACCTCTGGAGCCTGATTGAATGTCATATCTAGAACATGAATCTTCAGTTGTCCTCCTCTGAAAACAAACCACTTAACTGATACCAATCTGCAAAGTTAGCACCCTAAACACTTTCTGAACCGAAGCACATCAGATATGTAGAAATTGGGTTTGGAATCGGCCAAGAAAAGTGATCTACCGGATTAGTCAAAGTTTGGGAATCTTTAGATGAGTTCATTCCTAGGTCTACAATGCAGATCCACATTCAATTATGTCTGACCTTGAACTGGGCGAAAATAAGGAAAGCACAAAGTATGCCTTTTAATTCTGAATTCCGTATTTTCAGAGAAACCTTAATAAATCAGAAATGGGAAGGCTCTGGAAAAGTGGATAAATGGATTGGAAAGAATCTATAAATATTCATTTAGGTACATTCCTATGTTTACAATATGAGGGAAAACTCAATTATCCCACGCATTCATCCGGATACACATTTGCAAGACCTCAAAGTAGGTCATTCTGCATTTGACAATTTGGCAAATTGATAGAAAT
>MU224341.1:1161148-1171738 GCA_018584345.1 Thuja plicata
ACATGGGAATTGGTCCCTAGACCTTGTGACAAAAATGTGATTGGAACTAAGTGGATATTCAGAAACAAAATGAATGAAGATGGTACAGTGATAAGAAAAAAAGCAAGACTGGTATGTAAAGGATATGTGCAAAGAGAAGGAATTGACTACTCTGATACATTTGCCCCTGTGAGCAGACTGGAAGCTATTAATTTTTTTTAGCTTATGCAACATTCAAGAACTTTAAATTATATCAGATGGATGTCAAGTCGGCATTTCTGAACGGTGACTTGAAGAAAGAAGTTAACATAGAATAGCCTGAAGGATTTAATTTATTAGACAAACTAGACATGGTATGCAGACTAAAGAAATCCCTTTATGGACTCAAACAGGCCCCAAGAGCATGGTATGAGAGACTTGATGGCTACTTGACAAAGATAGGATTCAAGAAGGGAACAACAGATTGTAACTTATTCATAAGAGAGACACTTGAAGGATTATTACTTGTTGTTATTTATTTTTTATGACATTATTTTTGGAGGTAATGACAAGCTTAGTGTAGAATTTGCTAAAGAGATGCAGAGAGAGTTTGAAATGAGCATGATTGGACCCATAAAATACTTTTTTGGATTATATATAAAATAATCAGATAGAGGTATGTTCATAAATCAGTCTAAATATGTGAAGAAGATATTGAAGACATTCAAGATGGAAGATTGAAAACCTGTAAGCACCCATACGATGACAAGAAGCAAGCTTTCTAAAAATGATGACTCTACAGCAATTGAAAAAACACTATACAAGTCTATGATTGGAAAACTCGTATATCTCACTCAATCTAGACCAGATATTTCTAATGTAGTTAGCATTGTTGGAATATTTGCAACTAAACCAAAACAAAATCACTTAATGGCAATAAAAAGAATATTCAGATATTTAAAAGGGAATATAGACTATGGTTTATGGTATCCTAACTAAGAAAATGTAGAACTTCATGTGTATACAGATGCAGATTGGGTAGGTTGTGTTGGTGACAGAAAGAGTACCTCAAGAGGAGCAGTATTTCTTGGAGACAGGTTGGTTACTTGGACAAGCAAGAAGCAGAATTGCATTTCTTAGCCAACAACAGAAGTTGAGTATGTAGCAGTAGCATTAAATTGTTCCACAATGGTTTGGATCAAGTAGATGATTAAAGACTTTGGAATTTAGATTAATTATCCTATTTTTATTCACTATGACAACACTAGCACTATTAATATGTCAAAGAACCCTGTGATGCATGCAAAGACAAAACACATAGAAATAAAATATCATTTTTTAAGAGAAAAAGTTACAGAGAGAGAAGTGAAGTTGGATTATGTGAGCACCAAAGACCAGTTGGAAAACATATTTATGAAACCTTTATCAAAAGATACTTTTTATTATCTCAGGAAGAAGCTGGGAATAATTCCCTTTCCTGAGTCTAATTAGAATTTGCAGTAAATGCATCAATCATTGGTGACTGATGATTGGTTGACTACTCTACTTCAGGAGTAGTACCTGTGCTTATTTGTATTTGGCATCCTTTTCCATTGATGTCAAAGGGGGAGTATATATTAAGGGGGGCATATACTCTAGGGGAGTATAGATTCATGAAAATAAAAAACACAGTAAAAAGAGATGCAGCAGTTAATAGGAACTTTTGATGAGGATATTGAGAAGATTGTAAAAAGAAAGAAGTGCTTTTGGATTGATGGTGTTTTTCATATCATATGCTACCATCAATGTCAAAGGGGGAGATTGTTGGAGATTTTCCTTTATGCAAATAGTGGACTATATGTTTGTCATTGATGACAACATATAGTATACAACAGTGTTTTGTATTCAATTTTTAGTATGGATATGTTGGAGCCTTGTGTGGTCATTTGTATGTTGTAGACATATTTATTATGCCATGTTCATACACACAAATTCAGCAGTGCAGTTAAAGTTGAGTTATGTTGATCTATTCACCAGCTATAGTTTCAGAAGATTGTTATTAAGAGCCGATAGTAATTTCATTATTTCTTTTGTTGTGCCTATCTTTGGGATATGCATGTTTGGATTCATGTTTAGTTATGAGTTAACAATGTTTAAACAAAGGTGCTTAACGTGTTTCATCTAAAGTGTGTCGTTTGAGTTATTTTGGTGTAGCCAACTGTGTGAAGTGATGCGTCTATTCATTTTAAGTTGTGTGGTTCTAATTATGTTGTGTGCTTAGTTTAGCTGACAAGAAAGTTGTTGAAAGGATTCCTAGAGTCAACACAATCATATCTTTTGAGGAAGATACTTATAGTAGTTCATTTGTGATCACCAAGAGTGCAGGAGAAGAAATAGATAGCATAAAATAGTAGAGCAGGATGCTAGTTGTATTGGGATAGTAAAGTTGTATCATTCATCAGTTTAATATTTATGTGAAGAAGCACAGAGTGTATACAATTCACTGGAACTGATCAAGATAGCAGGTCTACTTAAATAGTTCAATTATCAGATATAGTGTATATCTATTTTGCAGAAGGTTGCTGCCTTCATCATTTGAGCAGTGTGCTCTTGGACAGTGTGTCCTCACCCCTAACAGGGTTATTTGTAAAAGAATCCTAACAGGGTCCGACCCTTGACCAGGTCACTATACTTATTGCATTGTAAAGATCAACTCCTAATAGGGTTGTAAGATCTTCTAACAGGGATCATTATACTCTAGTGTAGTTCTTTGTGGGTGCTAATTCCCACCAGGATTTTTACCTATTTGGTTTCCCCGTAACCAAAATTGTAGTGTTCTATTATGTGTTATCTTGTTGTATTTATGCTTAATGTTATTTTGTACTTAATTGGAGAAAAAAATTAAAACTAGTAGATAACTAATTCACCCCCCCCCCCTCTTAGTTATCTCTTGGGACTATTCCTAATAGTTAGTTCTATTTTAGATGATGCTTATATTATGATGTATTAACCCCAGCATGTGTATGGTTTTTGATTAAGGAAAATGGGTTTTGATGGGTTCCTGAAACCCTATAGAGATAAATATAAACCAAATACATAGTAACGATTAACAGCAACATAAATGGAGTAGGAAAACCCCCAGCCAAAAAAAATAGTCCCTAAGAGATCCAAAAGCTAGCGATAAAACCAAAAAGACCAGGCAAAAGAGCCAAGAACATAATTCAAGCAATTTCTCTAAGAATCTCAGCAGCACGATACTCCAACTTAGTCATTCTACCCGCAGCCTCTTTCAGATCAGACAGATCTTTATCAGCTTCCTGGTTGTCCATCTTCTTTGTGGTGGCTCTTGTTCTCTTCCATGATCCCTATTCAGGAGATTTAGCCCTAGCACAGCTCAACGACTGATCCTCCTTGCTACCTCTTATTTCTTCAATTTTGGCAATAAGCACCTTAATGTTATCATTTGATGCTTTTAGGATATTGTAGCTTTGTTCAACAATTTTAACCAGAGAATCCTCAATACTTTGTACCCTCTTACTCAACTTTTTCACTTTGTTATCTAGATCCCTATCCTCCTCTATGTTCCTGTTATTGATTTTGATGTTATCTTTCTCCAGCCTGTCCATTCTTTTTTTCAGCTCGTAGATTTCAAAGAAAGTCCATTTTGTGGTTCTGTAACTATCAATGACACTATTTTTTGCATTGTTTAGCACATCCATTTGAGGATCCTCCCTTGCATTGTCACTAAGAATCACCAAAGTGGGATCAATTAACTCCTCCATCTGGATTTTTCCCTCCTTGTTCTCCTTAACCAAAGTCTTAATCATTTCTCTCTTAATCCCCATTTTAGCAGAGACAGTATCAAAATTTCTCCAAACAACTTCCTTGTTTTTACCAGTGATTTTGCAAGTGTAATGTTCAGACTCCTCAGACCCCTGTTTCTGATCATCTTCCTCATTCTCTCTCCCATGTTTCTCCTCTTTTTCATCACTCTCCTCTAGCATTATGTTCTGACTGTCCTGCCTCTCCTCCTAGGTTTCCTCCTCAAACTGTTTCCCTCTTTTAGACCTCCTAACCCCCTTACCTAAACAATCCTCTTCTTTCTGAGAAATAAATTTAATAGTTATCTTCCTCTTGCCTTCCATCTTCCCCAGCTTCCCTCTATATTTAGTATTGTTATTTCCCTCTTCACCAAAACTGTCATCTTCTATTTCCATACCATTAGCATTCTCATTGTAATCCCTGTCAGACGATATCTCAATGTGATGTTTTAAAATTGGAGACTCATTTTTCTCAATTTTTACTCTTCTCTTCCCCTTCTGCATCTGTTGAATCTCTTCCTCCTCATTATCTGAATGCATATCTTGGTTTTCCTCAGTATTAGAAGGAACATAATCCTCACCTGAGTCCTTTGACTTATCTTTTCCCTCCTCCAAGCTCTTAATTTCCTTCCCCATAGTCTAGGCTTTAAAATATTCATAAATAACAACATCAAACCCTCATGAAAATCTGGGTTGCTGATGGGTTTCTCCTTATAATCATTAATATTTTCATTGATAGACAAATATAGGAAGAAAGGGATTGATATCTTAGTGCCATACCTAAAATGGTTGAGAAGCACAAAGTGGTGAGTGCTTATGCAGTCAAATCTCATATCCAGAGAGATGTACTTAATAATTACCCTCAAAATGAACCTCCATAGCAACTTGATAGAACTCGGCTGGTAGAAAATGCCTTTCTTCACTAAAGCCCTCTTTTCATCTGCATCTTTCACAAATTCTGTCAAAGCCTGCCCAGAAAGCTTCCTATCTTTGTAAAAAAATTTCCCAGTAATGGGTATACCTGTCACAGCCGCAATTACTTCCTTCATCACCATGAAATCCACCCCATTAATTTTAATTTTCCCTTCATTCTAGCTTTTCACCATCATCTTTGTGACAAAGGGCTTCCAACCATGGAGACACTCAATGAAAGTAGTCACCTCACCTTTTTCAAAATATTCCAAACCTTAGAGCGTCGTCACCATTTTTTAGTTTCCTTCTCTGGTTCCCTCTTATGCCTTTCACCAACCATTGCAACTCCTTCTTGGCCTTCTCTATTTCTGGTTTTTTCCCCACTAAAATCCCTTTGTTTCTAATTAAGATTACGTTTAGGCTTCGTGAATCTTCTTTTAGACTCGTGAACGCAATAAACAGATTTAAGCCTCCAAGTGTGCTGATGAGACATGAAAATGTAAATCTCACCTCCTTTCCCATACTTGCACATCATTTGGTGATACTCCCCCAAAATGTCATTACTCTTCATAATTATCATTTAGTATTTTCGAGTTTTCTCAGAACACAGTCACTTTCTATCAGAGTTAAGATTTTTGGCAGATTTTCCTTCCCGTCAATCCACCTTTTTGCTCCCTCACTCTTGAATCCCATATTTTCCAACCTATCAACCACTTCATTGGCTTCCCAGTATATATGTGCCACATGGACCTATTCAAAGGTTTTGAGGATTTGTCTACACTCCCCTATTATGTTCTCAATTGTCCACGCAGTTTCGGTCTTTTCATTTAAGCAATCTATAATATGGTGTGATGTGCCACACTTTCTAACCACAATTTCTTGATCCCCATATCCCAATCCAATCTTATGGTGTGATGTGCCACACTTTCCTCTGAATAGTGATTTGTTTGTGACCCCAGGGGAGCTAAAATAGCCGCAGTGCCCTTTCCATGAGAGTTCCTTATAATTCCTCCCACCCCTACCTTCCCAGGGTTTCCTTTTGCGGCCCCGTCAAAGTTTGCTTTGAACCAACCTTCCGGTGGTAAGGTCCATCTTCAATACTTTCTCTTATTGGTAACATTTACCCCTTTGTTGTGAAGTGGGTTGGGACCTTTGCTGTTAGTGTTGTTTTCCATCAGGGCATTTGTGATTTTCTAGGAAACATACTTAGCAGTAGTAACTTTTTCCCTAAAAATTCTATTATTTCTCTCCTTCCACACTTCCTAGCATATGTGTGGCATCGCCCATGACCATAAATAATATTTCTCCTGCCCTCTAAACACCTATTTCCATTGATCAAAGAGATCAAGAGTCTTAATGGCGAAACACCAGGACATCTCAAAAAAAGATAGAAAATGATGCCATATTTGTCTGGTGAAGTCACAGTGGATAAACATATGGTCCACACTCTCACTTTTATTTTTACATAAGATACATCTATTAGGAATGTGATTCCCTCCCTTAATAAGTTTATCCACCGTCAATATACGGTTTTAGAGCATAATCCAGAAGAAGATATTGATCTTAGGGATGAGACTAGGGTACCAAGCCTTTGCCCAGATGGGGGGAGTATCAATGTGTTGCATGATTTCATATCCCGAGGCCACTTTGTAGATACCATCAGTAGATTCCCCCCAAACAATAACATCCTTATTGAGAGAGAGGGGGGTGTGACCAATTTTGACCATCAGAGGCTTTAAGTCCTAGGATGCCTCAATAAGGTCCACCCAATCATTGTTAATTTTATAATCGCTCACTCTACTACCATATTTTTTGATGCAAGTATTATCCCATCTATTGTAAGGCTCCATGTTCCATAAGGGTCCCTATCTTAGCCAATCATCATGCCAAAATTTGACATCCCTGTCGTTACCTAATTTCTATCTTTCTTTTTTGGTGGCTATACCCTTAGTCCTCAGAATTCCATTCCAAATGCAGGAGCCTCTTAGGTCCATTTATCTATTGATGAACTATTTGAAGGTCATGTTTGAGACATATTTTTCCTTCATAATATCCTTCCATTCCCTAGTAGAATTAAAAATTCTCCAAAACTATTTTTCTTGCAGAGCCTTCTTGAACTGCTTCAAATTTTTTATTCTTGAGCCTCCTTGTTTTTTGGGCTTACATATAGTCTCCCATGCCACCAGTGGGTACTTTTTGTTTCCCTCTTTGTCGGCCCACAAAAAATTCCTTTGAATAGCCTCCAAAGAGTCAACCACTTTAGCAGGGATAGAAAAAAGGCTTAAGGCATAAGTAGGGAGGTTCTAAAGAGTGGATTGTATCAAGAGCACTTTCCCTACCTAACTAAGGGTTATACCCTTCCAACCATCCAATTTCCTATTGAATCTATCAATTAGGTTGCCCCAGAAGGTCTCTGGAGGTTTGGTTCCTAATGGAAGCCCTAAATAAGTAGATGGAAGGGATCCAATACCACATCCCATAATGCCATCCATTTTCCTCTGTCTATCCATAGGGGTGTTAATGAAGAACATTGAGCTCATGTTCCAGTTAATAAGTTGTCTCGTAGCATTGGAATAAGTATTTAGGATTTTAATTACATTTCTAGCTTCTTTCACTGAGGATTCACCACCTAAAATGGTGTCATCCACAAATTGTTGATGAGAAAAAGTGAGAGGATCGGAGGAAGGTTTTACCCCAATAATGTGTCCTCTTCTCCTTTTATCATGTATTATCCTTCCCAGGCACTTAGCCAGAATGATGAAGAGGAACGGAGAGAGGGGATCTCCTTGCCTAAGACCCCTGGAGGATTTGAAGAAATCTGATGGAGAACCATTCACCATCACCGCAAATGAAGGATTAGATATCAGTTGAGAAATAATCTTTCTCACCTTATCATTGAAACCAAAAGCTCCCAAAGTATTATTCAAGAATATCCAATCAACCATGTCATAAGCCTTGGATAGATCTAGTTTAAGCAAGAATCCTTCCCTTTTTCCTTCATCCAAGGAGTGAATCACCTCATGCACTGCCATGATAGAGTCCAGGATTTGTCTTCCAGGGACAAAATCTGTTTGTTGGGGGAAATAATAGTCGGAAGAATTTTAAGGATTCTATTAGTTAAAACTTTAGATATAATCTTGGAAAATGAGTTATAAAGACTAATTTGTCTAAAGATATCAAAAGAGTCCACATCTGGAGTTTTAGGGATGAGCACAAGAAAGGTGGCATTGATCTCTTTAAGCAGGCTCTTAGCTCCAAAAAATTCCCGGACTACTTTAACAAGGTCATATTTGATAACTTCCCAGTACATCTGGAAAAAGAAAGTAGGGAAACCATCTAGGCCTGGAGCCTTTTCTATTGGCATGGAAAAAACCACTTTATGGATTTCCTCCTGATCAGGGATATCCATCATATCATTATTCTATCTTTCAGTAATCACCTTAGGGATGGTCTGAAGAATTTCCTCCTGGTCATCCTCTCCCAGATTATATTCTTTAGTAAGGATTGCAGAGAAGTACCTGATGGCCTCATTTGTAATCTCATTGTCTTCCCCCAATGTTAAATCCCATTTCTTAATACCACTAATTCTATTAGTTGTCCTGTGTTTCATAGTTGACAGATGGGAGAATCTAATGTTTTTGTCCCCTTCTTTCATCCACACCAATCTAGACCTTTGCCTCCAGAACATTTCCTATTTGCCAACAATGTTGTGAAGATCTGCTAAAATGGTCTTTTCTTTTCTATGCTCATTCTATCTTCATCATAGCCGTGACTTTGGATCTCTTCCTGAACCCCTGCAAGCTCTGTCATAATCCTGTCTTTGGTCTGAAAAAGGTTTCCAAAATCCCTTTTGTTCCACTTTCTAATCTCCATTTTTATGTTCTTGAGCTTCTTAGCCACCCTATACATCGTTGTTCTGTCGACATCTATACTCCACCACTCCCTTATCTTATCAAGAAGGCTAGGGTGGGTAGACCACATCCTCTCGAATCTGATTTTTCTTTATATTTCTATATGACGTGGTTGTTATGGTAGAGGATGGAGACATAGTTACTTTCATTTTGAGATCCACACATCCGACCAATCCATGTCATTGTATGTTATATATGCACATGCTTATCTTTTATACAGGTTCGCAGGTATTGGGCAACATCTTCCCTGAATTGACAGGAGTGAGCATGCCCTATCACAGTATCTCAATGGTAAAAGAGGAAAGTTAAGAGTCAGGCCCAAAACCTTACCCTAACCTTATTTTGTCCTAATATTGGATGAGTATCAGACTGACTTACCTACCCAAATTGGTTAGGTGACATGAATTTGTGGATCCCTTCCTGTTGAGTTTGATTGTGTCTTGATTTGAGTATTTTCATTGTGCATGCTTGTTATTGGTTGACGTACATTTTTCTTTTTGTGAATTAATTATTATTAAGGATAATTATTCTTAGTAAATAATTATGCATGTATTTATGTTGGTTTATTTAAAATATTAAATATAGGGTATTTAATTATTGATAATTAATTAAATATAAGGTATTTAATTATTGATAATTAATTAAATACCTATGTTTAATAAAGAGACTTAATTAAAAAGTCTAATGATGGAATATTTGGATTTAAATAATTATTTATTCCAAATTGTGTATTAAAAAGGCTTTACACATTTATCATGTAGTTGCATAATTAATATTGTGGTTAAATATTAATTCTAATTTTAATATTATTTTTACAATTACTTGCATAATAGTATTGATAAAATTTAAAATAGGAAATTAAATTCAAGTTTTTTTATTGTTAATTGTGAGTTGCACAATAAATAGGCATTTATTTTATTTAATCAATAATTTCTCTCAAAATCAAAAGTTGAGTTGAGAAATTAAAAGTGGACAAAAATTGAGTTAAACACTCCATTATGAAAATCAGAGTTGACTTCTCATTTCTCGGGTTTGCATGAATTAGGGAAAGTGATTTTCTTTTATTAAGAAATTAGTTTTCATAAATAGACACACGGGTTTTGAGGAATGGAATTGGGTGTTTGAAAATTGGTGATGGATTATTGTTGAAAGCTTGATTATTTGGAGGTCTTGGAGAAATTGTTTGGGATTGTTTAAAAAATTGTTTCAAAGCTTAGGAGTATTTTAGAATCTTAATCTTCATTTCAAACCATTGTTGTTTCAAATTTGTTGGTGAACTCAAGGTAGGCTTTGAGAACCTTTGTAAATTTTACTTTTAAAAAGATTGTCTTCTATGTAATTGTCTAATTGTATATGCAATTTGATTATGGAGAATGATTTTGGTTTTTTATATTATTGAATTTTTATCCATTGTGCTTGAGGAAATTGGGAAATTGAAATTGAATTACTGTGAAAAGAAAAAAAAAAATTGTAGAACCCAGATCTGTAAACCTCTATGTGTAATTTAGAGAAAATTATGTTTAGTTAAATATGTTAAAACCCTAGGTTCTTCTTTGATAAATCTTCACGCAAACGATTAAGGAAATATGAAATTTAAATCAGTTAGGGTTTGATAACAATCCTTCTATATATATATATATATATATATAAGCATACACTCAATGATTTGCATATGAGCATTTATTCTTTTATAGAAATCAGGAAATAGATGCTTAGAGAAATGAATTTTGTATTCAAAAAAATGTAATTATTCTGTGTATATATGTATACATATTTTCTGGTATGAAAATATAATATACATGTATATTGTTCTTTTCATTTTGTAAAATTTCTTTTATAAAAAAAGAAGAAGAAGCTTGTTGTTTTTATTTTATTTTAATACAGTAAAAATATTTTCATCAAAACATTATGTTAAAAATCTCTCTCTCTCTCTCTCTCTCTCTCTCTCTCTCTCTCTCTCTCTCTCTCTCTCTCTCTCTATATATATATATATATATATATATATATGT
>MU224341.1:1190743-1224545 GCA_018584345.1 Thuja plicata
CTTAAAGAAGCAAGGGAGGGTGTAAGAGGTTGGCTTGAGAAGGTGGACCTTAAGGAGGTCAAGCTTGAGAAAGTGGACTTTCTCAAGTGGGTTGAGTTGCTAAGCATTCCTTAATGGAATGTGACAAAATTAAGAGGTGGGTTAGGGCTAGAATTAGGATTAGAATTATATTAGCAAGGGTGAATGGGTTGAGAAGGGTTAGAACCTAGGGTAGAAGTGGTTGAGATAGGTTAGGTTGGGGTTTAGGGGAATATTAATAAATGAATTAAACTTATTAATTCATTTAAAAATATAGGAATTAAATATTTAAACAATGAAATTGTTTTTTAATAATTAAGGGACTATAGCCATTTTAATTAAATTAAATAGGCTAGGGGAATGGGTTAATTGCAAGTGGATAACTGATTTAGGGATTTATTTAATTCCTTTATAATTAAATACTATAGCCATATTTGATTTTGGTTTGATTTAATGGTTTGAATTGATTTAAATTATATGGCTATAATAGTTAATATAAATTAGTGATAAAAATCACCTAGGACATTAAATTGATTCAAACAATTATGCCAAGCAGTAACAAGGTCATTTGGACATAATTGAGGGTATGATCACACTTAGGGCAAATAGGGTCCATAGTTGGAATAGACCAAATTCAGGTGGTTACAGTTGTATTCTTCTTATTCTTCTATGGAGGTTTTGATCTTATCATATCTTTATTGTAATCTTGTATTAGTCTATCGGATGTAATACCTATTATGTATATCTTTTATACTGTGTATTAGAGTGATTTCTACATACCCTGTGACATGTGCAGTGGATGTGAGTTATGATGTATACCCTATGTTATCAGTTGTATTTGTATGTGCATATAATGATGAAGTATTTATGTTATTTTTTTATAGATATGTAATATTATGTTTATGATGTCTAGATGTTGAGTTATGTATTGCGTTATTCTGCATCATGGGACCCTTGAGATTTGTAATCTATGTTTGTGTTCATTTATGTGAGTGTATTGTTATTGCTTCTGCATTATTATGTGATCTTATTGTGTAAACTATTAAGAAAATAAAATTATTAGTTAACTTAGTGTCTTTTTTAGGTTAATCTCTCTTGGGTTCCCTGGCGGGGCATGACACTGAACATCTACTTTAGACTGATCTAAGTCATATGATGCAACGAAGAGTTGTTCTTGCAATCCTGAATCCATCCTTATTTCTTGGATCATCCTCAAGTAGTTATCCTCAAGTAGTTAGGATTCCTTAAAGGGACAAGAGCTCTAATACCAATTGTTGGATGGAGGGAAACACTAAGAGGAGGGGGTGAAACGATGTTTCAAACAAATTGAACTTTGTTACTTAGATTTCCAAACCACTTAATGTGTATAAAGAAAACTAACATGCAAGAACATAAAGCATACAAGCACACAACCGTAACAGGTGGATTTTATCACGGAAACCCTATTAGGGGAAAGCACAGTGAGGATGACACCCACAAGATAATAGTCTATAGAATATTGTCTTACAATTATATAGAATGCACTTGCATTCAAGCACGTTGCCTAGAGCTCACTTGCTCAATTACAACTAGGGCTACAACCCTTTACAAGAAGTCTCTCTACCTTACAAGATCGCAACTATGATCACAATATTTTGAACTGCTAAAATAACATCTACCAATGTCTGATTATAGTTCCATACAAGCACATACTTTGATCTGATACACTTTTACCTCTGACTGTATTATTTTCCTACTCGTAGCTAATCATATTATTAGATCTATAAATTCTTCATGAAATCCTTCATTCTATACCATTTGCTCTGATCTCGTGCATAAAATACTATCCAACCTTTTCTCCATATACTAACTTCTTGATTTTATAGGTACACGTCAAAAAATTCAATCTCACAATGTTGGCTCCAAAAACATTCTAGGGAAATGTAACACATTTTGACTAAATCAACCAAATCTTCAATTCAAATTCATTTCCCACAAAAAAATTTATGTAAAATCCTCTATACATACATTGCTTTTGTCACTAAAACATAAAATTTAGTGTCAAAATCATTTTATATCGTCCGCACACGTATTTTTCATCATAATTTTATTGTTCTGATCGGTAACCAAAATTGTGATGTTTAGATCCTCATAACTCTCAAACCATTTATCATTGTACCTTCAAATTTTGGATTTAGCATCTTTATAAATCTAAACTGCTTCTCTTAGATGTGTTCCAAAATATTTTAACCTGGAAAGGAACACTGAACCTTTTTCTATACACTATGTTCTTCATTTCATACTTAACCAAATTTTGATCATGACTTCTGGTTTGATCTCCAACTGTAATGCGCACATGGAATTAGTGTATATTTTCCATTAATGACAACATCCAAACATCTATGCAACGTCTATTTCCAACATATGTAATTTGAAAATGGAAAAGAGGAAAGATGAAATGTAGATGAAAAAATAGACAAATAAAGATAAAACTGGAAATAATAGACTGATAACTAACTGTCAGAAACTGGAAATGAGTTGAATCTGGTTCTACACTATTGTACTAACCTATGATTTCAGTCTTAGCTAAAGTTTCATGGTATAGAGCATTTCAAATTTTTTGTGCCTAGGAACATTACATTCCAAATATTTTGTTCTAGGTACTTTTTCCTAGAATTTTTAGGGATCTTCCCACTATTCCTGATCTGCCCAGAAGAGATCTAGAAACTTTGTAACTTGTTCCTACACATATAAAATGGGGGAAAGGTTGGTTAAAATGTGTTTTCCTTTGTCAAGTACATATTGAGGAATCAACCTTGAAAATGTAATGATATTTCATAAAGGAAAGTATGAAAAAAGGTAAATGTTTGATTCACCTTGCATAAACCCTCATGGATGGATGTAGAAATCACTCATAACCATGAAGATGTTTGAATCTACTTGAAATTCAAATATTTTACCTCCTTGTAATGTAGAATGGAATCGAGGATGCCCTCAAAAATGCATGGTTCTATGAACACCACTCCTAGATCTTCAATGTAGATATGCTTAATAATCATTTGCAATGAAGGAGAGATGAATGTGGATGGAAGGAAGGATCTTCTTGATTTATTGAGAACTCCTCTACTTGGCCATCATGGGAGATAAATATTTCTTCAATGGAGAATATTGCCTTGGAATTCTCTTGAATTAATTGGAGAACCTAAATCTCAGATGCTTGCCTTGAAATCTTCAATTTAATCGCTTGAATGCACTTGATAATGATTTTTTCAAAATAGTAATGGATCATGGATGTTTATAAAAATGAGGATAGACAGGGTGTTTATATACTTCATCCATCATTTCAGGATTTGAAAATAAGCCAGGATTACCACAGGATCTAATTTCCCACTAAAACCTCAACATAGTGCTCTGGGCCAAATTTGGGCCAAAAAGTGCGGGAACATAACGTTTCAAACATTTTGTACCTAAGATCAAGCATAACGGACATCGGATCTAAAAATCACCAAAATGGGGCCTAACAGAGCATCCAATTATGGATGCTAACTTTTTAGGATTATTCAAATAAAAATAACAAAGAGATAATGGATATTTTGAAAAGGAATGATACCATATATTACCTAAGTGAAATATCATATATAATAGACACATTCTTTGAAGCATTAAAAATATTGTTAACAAAGATGAAAACTCCTTGTATGGAAAAATCATTTCATGCTAGAAATAATGTACCATTAGAAAAGATGCAAGTCCACAAAAGAAAATTGAGTTTTATGAAAGGAGAAGAAGAGAGAAAGGATTTCATGTTATGCAAACTTAGTGGAAAAATTAATTAAAAAATATTTACACTTCCAAGCAAGGAATAAGTTGTACACAAGGATAGCAATCCCTTAAGAGAAAGGTCTTCAACAAAAAAGTAAATGCATAGAAGGACATCATAGTATAAAATATTCAACTAACAAAGAGATAATGGATCCTTTGAAAAGAGAAATGAATAAGATAGAGAGTCATTTCCCTCCAAGAGGAAAGACAAGGGAAAGGACCCATTATGTTTCTCACAATGAAAATAAAGCTAAGAGACCCTAATGAAGTGAGCCTCTAAGATTATATGATGGAGAACAACATAAAGGGAGTGAGAAATGCTAAGGTATGTGTTTGATATCAAAAAAAATCATAAGATTTGTTGTTAAGAAAACAAGAGGTCTATCTACTAAATCTTGAACAAATTGTCTAAATTCAATACAATCGGCAAGACAATATTTATTACTATGATTAAAAAGACATGGAAAATCACTATTATGAAGTCTTTGATTCTTTGAAAAATGTCTAAAAGGAAAATGAATTTTACTGTTATATTTAAGTCTCCAAAATATTATCTTACCCAAAGAAAAACGGTCATCAAAAGGAGGTGTAACAACATCTGGTGTTGGTAAAAGAATGTTTAGAGGAGGTTTATGTTGTGATGAAGAAGTCTTGGAAGAAGAAAAAGTGGTGGCTTGAGGTATAAATCCTAGAACACATCTAGTAAATTTTATAGGAGGATCTATAAGGACCTTTATACCTTGTTCATTAATACCAAGACCTCTCCCACTATAAACTTGTTTGGAAGTAATTTGATAACCCGCATTTTAATTAGCCTTAAATCTAATGGGAGAAGGACATTCATCTTGAGCTTTATGAAAGTATGTGGTATAAAGAGTAATTGGGAGGGAAATGTTATTTTTAGGGAAATTAGAATTCCTCTCACTGTTTATATATTTTTTAAGTGGGCAAGAATAAGAAGGCTTATAAAGATCTTCATGTCTACTTAATGTTATTTGTGGAGATAAATCATCAAGGAAATGCTTAACATCATGATTATGAAAATACTTTGATAAAAGGAAGAGTGTTTAAGATCGTCTAAAGAAGTGCATAAACTAGCTTCCTTAAGCTCATCCATTAAGGTGGGTTTAGGAGGAGAGGATCTAGGTCTCATTAATATGGGATTGTTAGGAGTACGATCCCTATCCTCATGATTAATAGACCCCCTGGGTGGAGGATTAAGGTGATTTATGCCAATGTTATCTTTAGGTTCATCATTTTCAACAAAGACTCTTATGTAATTAGCATATTCCATTTAATATTTTATGAGAAAATTACATGAAATATTGATAAAAGTCTTCAAAAATGCCTTGCAAGGAGGGAGAATATTTGAAATTATCATGATGTCATATGCAAGAATACCATGAAGGAAAAAAAATACACAATTAAATGCAAGAAGTATTATCTACTTCATGTGATTGATAAAAGGAAGGAAGAAGGAATGTAACCACATGAGAGATAACACACCAATCTAATTTATAAATTTCATGATGAAATAAAAGCTTCCCAAATTAGACCTAAGAATACAATGTATAGGAAATGAGATCTAGACACCAAATAAAAGAGGAAATGACGTGCATCGGGTTCACCAAAAATGTACAGAAGAAAAGTGGGATGCAAGGTGGATTGATCCTATTTCCTAATACACAATCAGAAGGAAGATGACCCAATGGAATCAAGTAGGACTTAAGTGTTAAGTGGGTTCAATGATCCTTCATGATAATGATTAGGATAATTAGGATTTGGGGGATATGATAGGATGATGCAAGAAAGAAGGATAAATAGGCAGAAATGACAAGTTCCAGCAGATAGAGACTAATAGAAAACAGACAGCAACTTGTAAGTACTTAAAACAGTAATCCCAAGATAGTACTGACCTATAGTTTTATTTTTGAGATAAATTGCAGTATATAGATTTCCTTGGGCATTATATTCCTAGGTACATATCGCTTGGGTCATTCTGTACATTGTACTTTTGTCTAAAACTTTTATGGATAATCTATCGGATCATGTACTTTTTGGATTAAGTCCCGATAGGTTCGCCGCATGTTCTTGCACAAAGAAAATTGGGGATTTTTTTTTGAAAAGGGATCCTAGTTGAGGAATCAACCTTGAAATGAAATAAATTAAATGAAAGTGTGTTTTCATATAGCTGAGGTGAGACCTGAGAAATGAAGTATATCATACCTTGGCAATGTAAATTTTTATTTGAATGTGATTGAATATATTGATGCAATAGCTTTGAATTAACACAAAAACCCAAAAGGAAATCATGAAATATAAAACCTTGTGTATGCTTGAGAAAGTATGTGTATATCAAAATGAGGAGAGATGGGGTGCTTATATACCTGTCACAATATTTAGGGACTAAAAAATTGGAGGAGGTTTACACGGGTTCTAATATCCTACTAAAACATTGCAATGGGCCCCCGTTTGAATTTGGGATCAAACCTCGGGGAACAAATCACCCAGGGCATTCTATTCCCAGGAATAGAATGTCCAAGATGATATGTACCCACCAATCAGGGATTAGATCAAAATCATAGGTCCTAAATAACAAGGCGTGATGACATTATTTTTCCATTAGTATGCAAAGAAGATCTTCGGTAAACATACATCGAAAGACAGGACAAAGAACAAACCAAAAATACAGATAAAAGAGATCACCGAAAACTACTAAGTACAAAGAAAATTGATGACATAATTTTGTGTGTAAACTAAAAAATGAGAAGTGAAAAGGATGAAGAGGAACCCGACAAGAAGGTCATAGTGAAAACTGAGAGAACAGTCAAAGAGGAACCCAAGAGACAGATCAAGTAGGAACACCAAGAAATAGTCTAACTGACTTCAGAGCATAACCGACCGACAGAAACTGAAAGTCAGTTGTAGCCCGCAAAAAGTGGATCTGACTTCCACGTCAGAAAAAACAGTCATGTTCTATTTATAGAGTCTTGATTTGTTTTTAAATCCATTTCTTTAGGGACAAGAAACATTAATGTAAGTGTTTTAATCAGTCTAACTGATTTAAAACACATAGACTAGGAGATCAAGGTAAAGTTGTAAACCTGTGATCTTAGAGTTAATATTGTTTTACATGAAACTTGATTAGGTCAATCTATCTTATAAATAAATGTTGTAATCATTCATTATTAAGGAAGTGAGAATGGATGAGAGGATGAATGAAGCATATGAGCAGATCTATGGATCAGATTGAAAGTTTCAAGAACCAGAACAGAAAAAGGTGAATTTGGTTATCAAGAACCAAGAACAGAGACTACTGAGCATCAGAGGTATTATTCAATCACATTAGGTGATATACTTATACATGTAATCTTAAATGGATCTATAATCAGCAATAGGAGATTGCATACACCATGTCAAATTCTAATTTGCTTGCATTATAACAAGTGAAGCAAAGTGTAAAAATCCTTTCAATGAAGGTGGATTTAACCATCCAATTATAAATCTCTTACCTGAGTGCACACTAAACAGTGTTGCTAAAGATCTTAACCGAGTAGACTTTAACAGGTCTCCACAGATACTCTTAACTGGGTAGATCATCAAAAGTGATCAAATTGTAAGCCTTAACCGGCCCCTTCCAATCTGCAGATAGTGAAGAATTTGTGGGTGCCATCCCCACCGCAGTTTTTACTTCCTAACAGGAGTTTTCTGCGATATCATATCTTGTGTTATGTGTCAATTACTTTCATGAATGTTTCTATGAATGTTCACATGTTTGATTAAATTTATGAATTGATAAATCGTACATCAAGATTGTATAGAAAAGATAGTTGGATAAACAATTGATTACCTAAAAGATTAAGGTTAAAAGATACAAAAATTTTAGAGGTACTGATTCAACCCTCCCCTCTCAGTACACACTCCCATTAATTCCAACAATTGGTATCAAAGATAAGTCTCTTATCTGGAAAAGCTTAAAGGCTTAAGAGAAAATATCATACAATGGAGAAGTACAGACTTGACAAGAGTATAGAGAATCAGAAGCTACAAATTCAGATCTTCTATGAGCAGTACAAAGAAGCTAGAATCGAGATGAGATAGTTGTTAGATGAAAGAAAGATTATGGCATCTCGCTGTAATGAAACAGATTACCATGAGGAAGAGATACCAGATTTATTTGAGTCTTCAGGATCAAATACAAGCAAAGCATCAGACACATCAGAAGAAAGCATCACAAGCCTAAATTAAATCAATCAACATTTGGTTGGACAAGTGAAATATTTGTAAATTGGTCAAGAGACACAGATGGTAAGAATGATTGATGTCATGAACAGTGCTAGACAAGTTGAGCAAGAAAGAACACTAGCTATTGATGATAGAAGGAAGATTACTGAAAAGCTACAAGAGAAAGAATTTAAAATACAAAGATTAACAGAACATCACCATGAGATTACAAATCAGATTATTCTTATGAGTCAAGAGGCAAACAGAATGAATGTTGAACTCATTGAAAGAATAGAAGCTATCGGTGAGCTAAGGGAAGAAAATGAAAAGCTGAAACAAAAACTCAAAATTCAACAACATAATGAAATTATCAAGAAAGATGAAGAAAGCAATAAAAGAATGGATGATTTTCTTGATGGACAACGAAGAATCAACAACATCGGTCTAGGATTTACCGAGAATGGAGAATCACCCAATCAAGTTGATCCAAAGAATGTCTATACAAATCCAAGACCAAGAAAGTTGACATGCAATCACTGTGGAAAGCAAGGCAATACATCAAATGTATGCAGAGGCAAAATAAAAGGTATTCCTAAATCCACATCTTCATTCATAGGATTTTGTTATAAATGTAACAAGAAATGACATAAAGTGATAAGATTTCTTAAGATCACTGCAAATGTAATAGCACTTTCTAATTTTCTGTGTGTTTCAAATGCAACAATATTTCTTGTATTTATATTGAGAGAGACACTAGGAGAGACATGTCCCTTCACGGGACATGTCTATTCATTATAATTGTTAATGTTTCATTAATCAATTTTATATTAGAAGAATATAAGTTTGCATAATATATATTTAATAATAATATAATATAGTATATATATATCACACACACACACACACACACACACACACACACACACACATATATATATATATATATATATACAAATGCAATATATTATTATTAGTCAATATTAAAGTATTATATGTATTCTAAATGATCATATGACTGACGCTACAAACATTAACATAAAGCATATGAATGTAAGTCTGAGATGAAATAACCAAAGAAGGAAATCTACATGGACAAATACTGTCCTACTTGCAAAATGAATGGTCACACAACTCTTGAATGCTGGAAAAAGAAAAGGCAAGCATGGAAGCCTAAAGGTCAAGAAATTGTCTATCAACCGAAAAGAGTCGATAACCAGTATGTATGGGATTACAACACATGGACAAATTGTAAAGCATGTGGAAGATTTGGTCACATTGTTGCAAACTGTATGAGATAGTGGACAAGAAAGTCTAGAGGCTGGACTAACCCCAGAATGGCATGCTTACACTGTCATAAAATTGGTCATCTCAAGAAATACTGCAAAGACCGAATGACAGAGACCAGCACATATCCCAATAGAAGTACCATTGAAGACATCCAGAGGATGAGAGACAAAATGTGGAGAAAATCTTCAAAAAATGATGAATCTGGACCGAGCAATGCAAATGGTGACACCCCATCCAATGGATATGGTGACATCCCCACCCCCACTTAAGCAGAACAAGTATGAATGGAACTACATTACACTAAGTAGTATTTTACATTAGTTCCATAATATGTTGATGAAATGCCAAATTAGCATAAGTAAAGATGCATCATGATATTACTTGTTATAAATCTGTGATAACTATTCTATCCAGCAATACATAACGAAATCCATCGGTATACGCTCAAAGCTAAAACTGCCTACACTTACCGAGAATCGTCGGTTAACATGTAAAAGAAAAGTTGCTAGTGTAAACCAAGACTCGTCGATAATCAAGCAAGTTGAATGACTTGTGTTCGCAAAAACACCGAAACCCGTCGGTAAAAGCAAAGAGTTAGGCAACTGCCCCGAAGCATCGCGTTGTCATCGAAGAGAGAAGTTAATGTTCAAACCGACGACTCCGTCTTCATACACCAAGGAGTGGTTGAGCATTAATGACTCACTTTTAGGGAAAATGTCTATGAAAGGGCGACAGAAGGGTTTCATTATTCACCAGCGAACAGACCAGAGCGACGAGAGCGAAATTTGAGCACAAAGCGATAGCATCACAGAGCGACTTCAACTCGACCAAAAGCACTCCAACATATCAGTGACCACTACAGGTGTAAACAGTAATTTTCTACGACAACCGAGAACTCTATTTTACTCACTTTTTAGAAAGCCCTAAATATCTGAAACAATGGCCACGACCTCAAGAACCACCAAACTGAAGAACATCAAGGAAGATAAGGTTAATCTTATCAAGAATTATACCTGTGAGGAACCTCACTACAATATTTTCCCTGAGGTTGCATCACAACCCGACAATGCTGGAGCATTCTCGCGAATACCAGCTAGGGTTTTTCTCGTCAAGGATGTGCGAGCATACATCCACTGCAAGATTGCAGAAATTGGTTACTTAGAGGTGGAACAAGCTTTCAAGAAGCTATGTAATGAGAATGGATCCATAAAAGATTAACACAAACACATAGAGGTGAAAGGGATCACTAATGCCCTATTGTTCCCGAAGGTATTCAAAACTGAGTGGATTCGGTTAGTACTGAGTCGAATTCACAACCACAAGCTATGGTTGGATGAGCCTAAAATGATAACCCAAGATGTTATTCATGCAGTCATCGGTTACCCTATAACCAATAAGGTAAAGGCATTAAAACACCCACCCAAGGTTGAGATTGAAAAGAACACATGAGCCAAATGTGATGGCAGAGGACTGGAGGTATCCACCATCACCGATATTGAATTGAAATTTGGAGCATGTGTCCTAGGCTACAAATTCTTTCAAGCTAGCAGGATGAACAACATAGCAGCCGGAGTTGTGGATACAGCTTACAAGATTGTAAAGAAAGGTACTCATTTGGATCTATTGTAACTTCTACTTAACCAGCTAGAAGAAAACTTGAGGACAATAAGAAATGCTAAGACAAATACGTGTAAGTTTGGCTCACTTATCATGTGCATTTTCTTTTACTTTCAAGAATCATTTCCATTAGTAGGAGATGTAAAATGGGATACCACAAGACCAGTCACCATGCAGATCAGTGAATACATAACATCACTGGGAGACAACTTTGAAACAGTCATGGATGAGTACTTTACAGGGTTCAATGACCGAATCTAGAAAAGAGTAAGAATCCCTAAGCAACTTATTGAGAAATTCAAGAATGATATATGTTTTATGGTTGACACCGACCACACATACATCAAACTTGTTGAACCAAGGACAGCATGGTTACAACCTTTGGAATATGGGGTAAATATTAATCAAGCATCCAATGCAATTGATGCATTCATAAATGAACCATTAGACAAGATGCAATCAAAGTTTGGAACTTATGAGGATGCCAAATCAAGAATCAAAACTGGATTGGTTGTAAAGAAAATTGACAGGAAGAAAGATAAAATGGTTAAGAATTTAAAGAAAAGATTGTCAGTTACTGAGGAGGAAACTGAGCAAACTGAGAAAAGATATCTCCCAATCGGAGGAAGGGGAGGAAGATGAAGTTGGCCTTTCAGACTCCTTTGGCTTGACTGATGTTAGGACAGTCGAGCAAATCTCATCCGGTAAGACTAAACCCTCAGTGGGTGAGAAGAAGAAAAGGGGAAGGAAATCAAACAAGGCAAGAATTGCCTTGGCTGGGAATGCAGCTAACCAGTCTAATATGTTGTTGACAGGGACGGGCTTTGCCCCTCCCCAAGCACCATGAAAACCTTATCATGGAATGTTAGAGGTTGCAATGCCTCTAACAAAGTTCGCATGATCAAAAGGGCTTTTGATCAAGTGAAACTAGACATTATATTTTTACAAGAAACTAAGCTTAGTGGAGATGAGTTACAAAGTTTTGCAAACAAGTTCAGTAGATGGAGAGTCTGCTCCTTTGAGGCTCAAGGGGCCTCAGGAGGTTTGTGCATTATGTGGACAGAAAACACACTAGAGATGATTATCAAAGTAATTAACAGATTTTGGATTTGGGTGGAAGTTAAGTCTAAACAACTTCACACAAGCTTTCAAGCCATTAATGTGTATGGCCCTAATAGCCCAATTCAAAAACAAGGTCTGTGGCGGGAGCTAACAGATATCCTTAACAACAATCTAGAAGAGATCTTCCTACTAGGGGGAGATTTTAATGTTATTACAAGCCCATTGGAGAATAAAGGTGGGCGTGGATGGGATGGTCAGAGCCAAAGGGACTTTTCAAAATTTATTACAGAGAATGGATCGATAGATCTAGACCTGAGGAATGTTCAATTCACCTGGACAAATAGGAGGAGTGGATTCTTAAATATAGCAGAAAAATTGGATAGGTTTTTATTAGCTGGTAATTGGGTAGCCACCAACTGGACATGTGTGGCAGAGATCTTACCCATTACTGGGTCGGATAATTACCCGATTTGTATCAAACTTCAAGAGGATATAACTCTGGATAGAGCTCCCGTTAGATTCGAAGTTATGTGGCTTAGACATGTCACCTTCAAATATCAGGTCACACAATGGTGGAATCAGGCCCCGGAGAGAAAAGGTTTTAAGGCTTTTATTTTTGCTAAGAAGTTACAATACCTTAAAGATAAGTTAAAAGGATGGAACAGAGAAGTGTTTAAGAACATCTTTAAGGAGAAAGAGACCCTCGAAAGGGAGTTAGCACAGCTGAATTCTAAAATCATTGCAAATGGGATGACGGATGTTGACTTTATTGAAGAAAGTAGACTGAAAAAACTTTATAGTGAAGTCTTATGTCGGGAAGAAACCTTTTGGAGATAGAAATCAAGATAATTGTGGCTTAAAGAAGGGGACAAAAATACATCCTTCTTTCGCAATTCGGTTAAAGTAAAAAGATCACAGAATAAAATCTTTTTTATTCAGAACAATATCGGGGTGGTGTTGGAACAGCAGGATGAAGTTAACCAAGAAGTTATTAAATATTTCCAAAATAGTTTTTGGGGGGAGCCGACAGACCTAAATTAGGATCTTGATCTTCAGAATTTCATCCCAAAATGTATTTCTAATGCCCAGAATGAAATGTTGAAGCAACCATGCACTGTGAAGGAAGTTAAGATGGCAATTTTCAGTATTGGAGCACAAAAGGCTCCCGGCCCAGATGGATTCTCAGCCTTATTTTACCAGCATTTTTGGGACTTAGCTGGCACTGAAGTATGAGAAGTTGTAGAAGAGTCAAGGGAGAGCGGCTTTCTCTTCCCAGATTTTAACAACACATTTATCACCCTAATTCCAAAGAAGGAGAACAGGTTGTATTTTGATGACTTCAGACCTATATCCCTATGCAACACCATTTATAAGATTATTGCAAAAGTAATGACAAATAGGTTGAAAATTGTCTTAAAGTCTATCATATCTGAGGAGCAAAGTGGGTTTACCCCGGATAGATCTATTTATGAAGGGATTTTGTGGCCCATGAAGTTATACATACCCTTCATCAGAACAAGACAGAAAAAATGATGACTAAACTCGACATAAAGAAAGCATATGATGCAGTGAATAGGGCCTTTTTAATTAAAGTGTTGCATTGCTTCAGTTTTTGCAAAGAATGGATCCAATGGGTGGAATGTTGCATTCAAACACCTAGGTTCTACATCTTAGTTAATGGAAGCCCGTAGGGTTTTTTCAAATCAAATAGAGGCATTCGCCAAGGAGACCCAATCTCCCCTTATTTGTTTATTATTATGGCAGAGGCTTTCGATAGGCTTATCAAACATAAAAGGCAATTAGGGATATGGAAAGGTATAAAGGTGGTGGGTGGGTTGGACCCTTTTACTCACCTCCAATTTGCAAATGACACCAACCTTTTGGGTGAGGCTTCTCTCTGGGAAGCAAGAATAATTAAAGAAACCTTGGCTAAATACAGTATAGCCTCTGGGCAGTGGATTAACTGGTAGAAATCAAAAGTTTATTTCTTCAATGTAGACCTCAGGAAGCAGAGATCCATTTGCAAAATTATAGGGATTAGAAGTAGACGATTACCAAGCAAATACTTGGGTATCCCTTTATTTAAAGGTGCTTCTAAAGCAAATCTATGGAAAGATTTAATTGATAAGTGCACAAAAAAGATGGAAGGGTGGAAGAGTAAGTGGCTAACTTTCGCAGGTAGAATTCTTCTTCTCAAATCAGTCATTAATGCAATCCCCATCTTCTCGATGATGTGCCTTAAAATTTCTAAAAAAGTAAATCAAGCCATAGCTGAGAAAATGAGAAAGTTTTTGTGGAATGGAAAAAATGTGGAAGAAAAAAGACCTCTCATTGCATGGAGTCAAGTATGTAAACCAAAGGGTGATGGAGGTGCAGGTCTAAGAGAATGGAATTTGATGAATGAGGCTTTGGGAGCTAAGCTAGTGTGGAGCATTTATCATAGCCCTGAGTCACTATGGGTCAAATTACTAAAAACAAAATACCTAGATTCTATGGAAGCGGAGAGGATCCTAACTACCCCTAATCCCCCAAAAGGCTCAGCGGTGTGAAATTTTGTGACTAGCTGCAGGCCCATTATTACCCAACATCTAACTTGGCAAGTTGGTAATGGGGAAAAGGCAAAGTTCTAGGAGGACTCGTGGAATGGAAATCCAATGTTAATTGAAAACCTTAAATATCAGGATCTAAAAACCCTATTCTCAGCAAGATGGGGTGTTCATGTTTGTGATTATCTGGAAAGGCAGCAGGGTCCTTTGGGTGAAGGATGGGTTTGGAAGCAATTTGATAATATGGGGCTTAGCATTAATCAACAAGCAGCAATGAAAGGAATATTGGATAATCGGAGTGTCACTATTACAAATGATAGGGACTCCATCATTTGGTGTGCTGCTAGTAGTGGCAAATATTCAGTCAAGCTGGGTTATCAACTTCTACAAAGAGCACAGGAAGAGGAGGAATGGCCTGCTAGGTTATTGTGGGGTAAGGAATGTCTTCCCAAAGCAAGGGCCTTTGCCTGGGTGGCTATGAAAGAGAGAATCTTAACAGATATGAGAAGACAAAGGTTTGGCTTGCAAGGACCAACAAGATGTTTTTTATGTGAAGAAGCGGATGAAGATGTAAATTACTTATTGGTATCTTGTAAAATGACATCAGACTGTTAGGAGATGCTCAGGAATAAAGTGAGATGGCAAGCTCCCCTACCCAATAAGTTAAAAGAAATATTTTGTGGCTGGCCAAAATCGCCAATGAAGTCTACTTTCTCAGCTGCCTGGGTTACAGGTCCCTCAATTCTCATATGGGAGGTGTGGAAAGAGAGAAATCGTAGACTCTTTCAGGATAAGAAAAAGGATGTCAATAGGTTGAAACAAAGAATCAATCACTCAACAGAAGAAACAGTAAATGCTCATGTTGTTACAATCCCACTTTCTACCCCCTTTAGCAGGGCGGATCAGTTGCTCCAAAAGGCATGGCCCGGACTGAAATGCAGAAATGGCCCACTCGAATCAACAAAATTAAGAAAACAACAAAGTAGGAATGAAGTCTAGTGGAAGGCTCCCGAGGAGGAATGGATTAAAGCTAACTTTGATGGGGCTTCGCAGGGAAGCCCAGGGCCATCAGGAGCAGGGGCTATCCTTAGAGATAACTCCGGGGATATTGTGGCATATGGAGCTATAAGGTTGCATGCAGGAACCAATAATGTAGCAGAGGGAAACACTGCTTTACTTGCAGTTAGGATGGGAGCAGCGTTGGGAATTCAAAAATTCCACTTAGAAGGGGATTCCTTAGTGCTAATTAATGTTTTAAAGAATGGCAGAGCGGAGGCATGGCACCTCCAGCCATTGATAAACTCAATTTTGGCTATAATCCAAAATTTCTCAAAATTTTATATCACCCATACATATAAAGAGGGCAACAAGGAAGCAGATGTGCTCTCGAAATGGGCTCTATCTTTTGCAAAGGTGGGTGAATTACAAATGGATACTTTGAAACCCAACAGTTAGTTTTATTACGACCATAGTTTTGTAGTAAGGATGTGGCAGCTGAGTGGCATGTTTAGTAGCGAGTGGCAACTGAGTGGCATGTTTAGTAGCGAGTGAGGTGGCATCCAAGATGAAGTCATAAGGATGACGTTCGTAGAATGATTAGGTGGAAGGATTCATTTTAAGAAATCGGCGGCGCCTTTAAGAAGGTGAAGTGACAGCCGATTTCAAAATCGGAGCCACTTGTGTGAAGTGATGTCATGGAGGGAGGAAGTGACATTTTAATGAATTGCATTGATGAGGCAATCATAGATTTGACATCGCGCAGCAGATGGAGGACAGGTTTATTAATGATATGACTCCCACCGATGGCGCCCATGTTTTATCTAACAATTTTTCTATCCTTCTTGGCCATTTCTGTTTTTGCAGGGTTTTAACGGCAGCAAAGATGCACACCAACTTCATAGTAACCACAAGGAGGCAAATGAAATCTTTTTACGGTACGACTAGCAAGGAAAGGATTACGGGTATGCTCAAAATTAAGACGAATGCTATGGTGAAGGCAGTTTTGGGTGTCTTAGGCCCGAGTTTTCAAGAATTTCTCCTCATGCGCAGGGATAATACAGCCATCATCTCAATGGTGGTTGCTTGGGGTTTGGAAATGGGCGAGCCAATTGATACAGTCAAGTGGGTGGCGGAGGCTTTATTCGCAGAAGATCTCTTGGGTGGGTTGGAGTCCATTTTAGAGTAGGTAGTGTCCGGTGCAGGCACGAACATTTTAGAATGTATAGAAAATGAAGCAGAAGCAGAGGAGCATGGTATGATTCCTTTTGTCAGATGGGTTGGCAAAGTAGGGAGTGTGGACTACTATGAGCAGCGCTGGGCCAAATGGGAGAAGATCAAAGCAGAGATTCGAATTCATAATGAACCTCAAGCTGCAATGGTCGTGGAAATGCAAGGAGTTATCCCCCGAAAGGCCCGCTCTGCGGTGCCGAGAAGGGCTAGGATCTTCCTGGCAAACTAATGGACTAGAATCGTGAAGAAAGATGGTTTTTGTCTACTGCTAAAAATTTTGTAGGATAGTTTAAGTAGATTTTGTAATTTCAAAGATATAGCCGTGTGGTTATTCCTAGTTTTCAGAAATGGATGTTGACAGGCTTATAGATGGTTAACAGAAACTATAAATGATTTGGTGTATTTTGTAAGCATCTGTAAAAGCCATATCAGATCACAGGATGGGGATGTTCTTCCTTTTTTCACAGCCGTAGACAGTTTTTAGTTATTTTTGTAATTCTCCTAAATATACTTTATGTAATGCTTTTTATTAATATAATAAAAAAACCTCTATTACCAACCAAAAAAATAATTTATCATAAGTATTTAGTGTTAAACGCCCCTAGTTCTAAAATATGTTTACAAACGTCAAATTCCTAAAAGTGGGCCATTTGCTTAGCATATCATTTCTTTGGCTTATAGCTGATAAACATATCGTTGCTTAGTATATTAAAGGAGGAAGTTACAAATTGTTTAAACTTTAAAACTTTGTTATCCTATTCTGGGATGTGTGTTATTCTGGGTTTTATAGGCTGCTTCAACCTAACAGACGCCATTCATTCATTGTGCATTTAAACCAATGATGAGATTTTGCCCAGTTTTGCAAGACGTAATTATTTCTAATACCCAAAATCTAGAAGAGACAGAGTCATGAACAAATGCTTGAAGTCCCTCTCAATTAGCTGTATAGAAAGCCAAGAGCTACTCAAAATGAAGTGGCTCAAGCGATCTCTGGACATTGACCTGTTTGTCTACAAGAATTGAACATGTAGAATCAGGTCCGACAATTGAAGATTGTACAAAGAAAAGAAATGGTTTCCTCCCTAGCCAAAGAATGCTCCAAGTCAGATGGTTTGTTTAGAAGAAGTCGATAAAAAAGAACCCTAGAGAATGGCCTAGAACCCCATAGAAAAGAATACATACCAAATTGTGTTTCTACGCTAAACCCTAGTTTGTTGAGGGATTTTATCAAGAAATACAAGCAACTACAAAAATAAGGGAGAACGCAATAAAGAGGACTACCTTAGCCAAAATCAAAATGATAAGCATTTATGTGTAGCCAACATTGTCTTAAGAGGCAGTTCAATGGCGAATAATATAAAGAGTACTGCCTTGAGGAAAATTAAACACAAGGATTCAGAAACATAAGCATTTACATGCAGACAGCGACCATTTAAAGGACATTTAAAATGCAATGAAGCAGAAACTGTTGAAGTTTTCAAAATGTAGGGAAAGATGAAAAGGCCTTTTGGGTAAATTGTACCACGGAAATGAGCTAAAAACCATTACCCAAATGAAAGGTGGAACGCCCAAGTTGTAAATCTTCAAGAACATTGCAATCATCAGTACTGAAGGCAGCACACTCAAATTACTGAAACCTTGGAAAACAGTTCATCCCAGGAGTACACTTCAAAGACTGGATACCGCAGAAAACAACTATTTCAAGCAGTAATTTTTCTACCCTGGATGCCTGGGGCAAAATAATCATGCAAAATTTCAGTCTGAATATCTGATCTTCGGATGAACTGGTATTTTACAAAAAATAATATAAAGGTTTTTCATTAACATTTATTGGAAGAGCGAAGACGCAATTTACTGACCAAAATGACTTGCAAACAAAAATGTCAACACCCTAAATACTCTTCCTATACAGGTAATGTATATATACAGAAACACAAGAAGTTCTGCAGAAGATAGAACCCAGGGAATCAGAAAACATTGTCATTAAGTAGTTTT
The DNA here is from genome assembly GCA_018584345.1 of Thuja plicata. Classification (NCBI taxonomy): domain Eukaryota; kingdom Viridiplantae; phylum Streptophyta; class Pinopsida; order Cupressales; family Cupressaceae; genus Thuja; species Thuja plicata. Next base: position 1,209,523 of record MU224341.1, read on the forward strand.
GGTTATTAACTTATTGCTATAATATTTATCCCAAACTAAGAATGAGTTAGAGGTCAAAAAGGTTGGTGTTACAACAAGTGCACCAAAAATAAACAAATCACATAAATGGTGGTTAAATATTCAATTGGATAATTTCTAGTACACCTAAAAACTAAGTATGGTGATGAAGCAAATATACAAAACCATTTGAAAAAATACCAAGAATTCACATACAAATATACCTCATAGGTCAATTCATTCCCTAAATAAAGTAGGAATTTAACAATGATACAAATATTGTATTGCTCATAGTGCTAACTCAAAGAGGAACAAAGCCCACGGAGAAGTATATACATAGTTGATCAAAAGTAGGTTGGTTCATAAAGTATTTGGGAATTTAGACAAACAAAACATGGATCAACTTCCTCTAAATAGTTCCTACAGAATGCTATGCCATCTCTTACAACCTGAAAAACAGCTACACCACATAAAATTGCATGTAGTCAATGGACATGCTTTTAACTTGTCGTGTCTAAGAATTTTTATTGACTCCAGTCAATACCGCCAAAAGCATGCAAAATTTGTGTAACGTTCATTTAAATTAGAAAGCGGTACTAAATCACCCATACTTGATTGCCACCAACAGTTGAATTCAATATTCCAAATGATCAATTGAAGCCTTCTAGGTCCTTGAACGTCTTATTGGAGATCGGCTGTACCATAAGATTGATTAGAGTTATTACCTCTAAAAATTGAAGTCATTAAACATACAAAATTTCAATATACTTTCAATCACAGCAATCAAAATATTTGACTTTAGCAATCTGGTGTTGCATCAGATAAACCGAGAGTGACTAGTAGAAATAATTCAAGTAGCTTTAAACTGTAAGATATATTCATACCTTCGATACCGATCAAAAACAGGACTGTAGACCCTATCATTCACAGGACCACGATATCTATCATAAACAGGGCTTGAAGCCCTTCCGTAATCAGGACTCATCCTTCCCAAACGCCTGCCATATATAGGGCTATCAGATCGACCATAACCTGGACTTCCCCTCTCTGCCCGCCTTCCATAGATTCCCCGCTCTCGTGGGCTTTCACGTTGATTAAATCTATCATCATCACCATCATCACGTATAGCATACTCAACCGAGATAACACGGTCAAACACTTTGCTGCACAAACCAAATACTGACTGAATAAGTTACAGAACAAGATAAGAATTCTCAAATATTTTATTTACAAAATAAATATTTAATCATAAGAGTCATGTTACAGATCCCAGAATCTCGTGAGAGAGAGAGTTTAGTTGTAGTAAAGACTAGAGCCATATACGAACAAAACATTTTGGTCTCCTTAGATACACATGAATTAAACTGTTAAGAGTACTCAATCAAACAAGCTAGGTAAAGCATCCTATTATATCGAGCACTATAGATTACTCTTAAATTTAAAAAAGGAAAGTATCCTCTTAAAATGAGCTATGTAGATTAAATTGAGCAAGGAGTGGATCCTACTAAATCCATAGTTACATGGACTATCCTGAAGGGGAACATGGGGACGGGTTTCCAGGATGGGGAACCAAGGGCCTAAGTTTGGGGACGGCGGGGGGTCAGTGATGGGAGGCAACACTGAAATACATATAGTACTTAAAAAAAAATAGTTACAAAAAGATTTATAAGAATTACAAATGAAACTTTGGCAAACTAGTAGAACTTAAAAACTACTAAACCTTGAAGTGAACATTAACAATTTAACATTGAACAATGAAAATCTCAAATTCAAAATTTATACTCAAGATTTCATAATGAGGATTACAATGAATACAATGCTAATTACAAATGTTCAAAATAACAAAATGAAGTGGAGTGGGGCCTCTAATCATCCTCAAACTCTTCTTTTGCCCCTCCTCAACCCTCTTGCACTTCACTCACTCTTTCACCTTGCACTTGTAGCTCCCACTCTCACACTCACACTATCAGCTTCTTGCTGATTTGTTTTTGTGAGTTAAAAAATGAGGATTTGCAGATGTCTTATAGGGTTTGTGGGGTTTAGGTGGAGCCCATAAGCCATTAGGGTTTGGTCTTGCGTGTAGGGATTGAATGAAAATGGAGTTATTTAAAAAAATTGTTTTGGCTGCTACAGTTGTGCAAGACTCCTGGTTTATCCCTGAGACGGCTAGAAGACTCCTAGGAGTACCCGGGTGTCTCAGGGATGTCGCAACAATGCCTTCGATGTGGCAGAGATTTTTTGGGAGGAACAAGTCCCTGTGGAACACTGATAAGTATTAAATTTAATGTAACATTCTTAAGAGAATTTGGTTAACAAGACTTCATACCAAAATTCCAAAACCAGATAGTCTTCCCTTGCACGATATTTTACTTGTATTACCATACCTCATGTGTGTACACTCCAAGGCCTTTGTTGCTTCTTCCTGTGTTTCATATTGGACAAATGCAAAATTTCTTCTGATCCGCACGTGCATCAGTTTACCATATGGCTCAAAATGTCTCTCAAGATCGCGAACCTTTGTAGTGTAGGGATCAAAATTGATTACAAACAATGTCCTTGTGGGTTTTGTATTTCCAGGTCGTACACCACCCTCTCGATGTCGAATTCCACGATCTCCCTGCAAAAAAAACATCTTTTTAGCAAAATCCATACTATTTCTTGCCAAAACTAAAGAACATATGAACATATGATTATAAATTCTTGATATCAATAAAAAATTATACACTGCATTCCAAAAAGATACAATCAATTCAACAAAGCCAGTATGTCTACTGTAACACCAAGGGATTCTAATTTATCCTGTGATAGAACTAGAAAACCACACTGGTGAATGGCCTCTACAAGAATGTCCCCAAAATAATTCAAGGCTTGCATGCAAGATAAGGGAATGTCAACATTTATAATTGATTCAACCACTACTAGACAAGTGGTATGGCATTGGCCTTGGGTGCAAGCAATGTATGTACTCCCATTTGCATGTCCATCTACGATGTCAATAAATTGCAGTGGAACTCTAGAGGAACCTATGCAAGTATCATGCATTACACCAAGCAACTAATCATTTTCAAATTCTATGCGGGTATCATGCATCACATCAAGCAACTGCTCATTTTCTAATTCTATGCAAGTATCATGCATAACATCAAGCAACACAGGAGGGATCTAATGGAATGCTGTGACTAACACATGGGGCATTCAAATGAGATAAAGCACCAACACCATCACTAAATACAGGCAAAGCGAACAGAATAATACAATCGGTTACCATCTTGACCACATCACAAATAGAGACCAAGCGAACAAAATAATTAATAATACAATTGAGTTATTGTCCATCAACATCAAAAAACAGAGAGCAAGTGAATAACATAATGCAATTGGTTTATTGTCTTGACCAAAATAATTCAACCTCTGGTCTCAAGAAAACCAGCATTGAATAAGTAGTGATTAAATCTCACACAGACTGTAAATGGTCCTTGTATCAGGCTATTAGCAAGCATAATCTTAAAAAATAGGTTGACAGTTAATCACCTTTGGAAGATGAACTTTTAAGATGATCACCATCCATAGAAAGTTTAGCAGTTAATATATGTTCAAAATTTCAAATTCAAGATATATCTGCATACTTGCAACCACCTAGCAATCTCACTACAAAATTCAACAAGCATACAAATCTTAACTATTTCTATATCACCAATGGTTCTAGTATTTTCTTACCAAGCCATGTCAAGGACCTTATGAAGAAAGAGCTGAAAAGAACATAATATGATGGAAACTGCTGACTGCAATGAATTGTCTGAATGGTGAAGCCGACTGTTCTCACTGTACACTGTTTTTGCAAGTCAGGTCTGTCAGCCCAAGGAAAGTTTGTAGCTGCATCCTGTGGGCCTAGGAATGATTTCAGTTTTGTTTTTGACTATAAACCAATGTGCTCAATTTTCAACTTATGCTAGATTGTAGTATTCAGAATGGCAGCTTCTGTTAATAATATTCAAATTCTGTGAGGTACAAGGCAGTGTCATTGCTTAGTTCTATTACAAGATCATATCATATCATTAACATGATAAGTTTGAAACGATAAAATTCAAAAAAGCAAATTTGCAAGATTTTCATTTTTCACATTCGCTGTACACAGGTTTCATCCATGCAGCAAAGTTCAGGAAAAAATTTTACATGGCATCCTATATATATTTGTCGGTAAGAACAAATTTAGAAGATTACCCTTGCCCATTCCACAGAGAGACGACGCCTTTGCCGACCAAATTCTCTGCTGTCAAGACCTCGAATAGCAGCATCTGCATCACGCTCATCGTCCATGTAGACAAAAGCAAAACCTGCAACATCGAAGGATGTAACAATGTCCGTAAAGTTATGATTTCATTTATATCATTATTGAGAATGTGGACTAATCAGTGGATAACATCCACATATATACAAAAAATATGCAACACATACTACTCATCTGCTAAAAGGTCTGCTGCACAAAAGTATGTCAGGCACAGGCTTTGCATGTTGAACTAAATAGTGTCAAAATCTAATCCAAGCAATGTAAAATCATTGCTGAGAGAGAGCCTTCGCCAGCTATACATCTCTACTAAGAATGGTGATGGATAATAGAATCTTCTGTGTCTTTCCTGAAAGCTGGAGACTTGGACAAGATGGTCATGACAGGGGCAAAAAGTTATGATCTGAGGGAAACACAGAATGCCAAATTGAAATTGTTGGATGCAACAAGAAGCTGACGTTCTGACAAAATGATATCCTTGCAATGAAGAGATTAGTTCACATGAATTCAGGAGCCACATTGACCATGAATGCTCTTAGATAATCCTGCGCCAAAAAACGTGTTGAGTAGAGAAATTTACCCTAAAAATGTAACACTGCTAAACTTTAGCCTTCACTGCTGTCCTTGAAGTAGAAGGATATTCATAAATTCTCTTACCATGATACTTAAAGCCAAAACTAAAAGATTATTTTCAAGCATGAAAATAATCAATGTGTTACTCCTCAAGCTTTAAGGAAACTATTCGAGAAAAACACAGTGCATTCGCATCATTGTCAGCAGATCATTTTCTCTCAACCATGTAATTCTTGCAACTCCCAGGCCCTAATTTCCACTCTCTTTACACAAATATTCTTATACAACTCGCACATAAAAAAAACTGAATGAAACAAGCTATGCTTCATATTACATGGGTTGGAGATTTATCTCTTCAGTCGAGAGAGAGAGAGAGAGAGAGAGAGAGAGTTCCAGTCAATATATCCAACTCCAGTATGGTAACAGCAATCCATAAGACGATAAACAACAAGATTAGCACGTGTGCATAACATGATTACCATTAGATCAGCAATGTATGTAATGTTCTGTATCCATGTGCCATGGTTCAATCTCAGACAGAAAGAAAAAAATGAGCGGGGGAGAATGACCATTGGACAATTGGAGAAGCCTAAACTAGCATTCTATGTCATCTTACCAGCAGGCAAATTTCTCTGTATAGGCCTCTATTCATTAATATCATTAATTTTACAAACAATACAGTACTAAAAACTATTTAAACCTAAAAGGTTAAAGGATGATTAAAAGCCAGAGCTGTTTGTGAGAGGTGGTTCACAATTTTCTTGAAACTAGACCATCTAAGCTGATTACCATTCACCTACAGCATAGAAAAATCAATGCTACCCTAAAAATTATGTCTCCAAACATTCCTCAGAAAACAAAAACCTTTATACTACCAATGGCTGTAGATAAGAACCTCCTAGGCTACAGCTAGCATTCCGAATTCTTATCACAATTAAACGGTGGAAAATACTTCAGGACATTCTATTCACATTTGAGATTTATAATCCTAAGATCTTTATGCTATTTTTTACAGTATACATCTCCAAACATATGATAATTACACAACTGATTAATTCAATGCAACTCCTACAGTTACAAACAAACAATTTATTAGAACATATATCTAAGTAAGAATATACAGTCAGAAAAACCATTTTGCACTTAAAAATGTAGAAACTTCAAAGTTCCTGTCTCAATTGAGTAAGTTAAATCATACCAGTTTAAAAAATGACAAAGAAATGTTACCTGACTTCATATCTACCCGTTCAACTCTCCCATATCTGGAGAAAATGCGCTCTAGCTCTGACTGACGTGTATCGTACTCAAAGTTACCGACAAAAATTGGCCGCATTTTGAATTCCTACTCTTCAGAGCTAATGCACGCCTGCTGCTCTGGATAGCTGACACTGAAAAACAACAAAATAAAAACATAAGCCCAAGCTTACACCAGTAAAACTGCCCTCACACTGACCACGGGCACCATGATAAATAAGCGCAAGAAAGTAAATTTACCATGCAGTAAAGGTCATGACAAGGATTTTTTATGCTCTAGACAAATGATTGCAACTAAAAAGAAGAAATACAGCGTTTAACACATGCACAACAGATGATCATTGTTTCAAAAGTGCATCCATTCAACCAACAAGAAATAGATGATACTAAACTAAAAATCAAAAACCATAAATCATTAAAAGTAAAAAAAAGTAAAAAATTTGCACCATCTTTAAATGTAGACTACGTTTCTAGTTAATACAATGGATGACTTCACCAGATAATTCGACTACTCACAGATAAGAGCCATTCTTAGGGTTATTAGAACCTAATAAGGACCAATTGTAGATCGAAAAAGACCCATATCACCTAACTGTAAATAAAAGGTTGCATAATACATTATCATGTTTCTAGTTGTACATCAATATATCAGCAAGTAGGAGTCACTAAATTGAAATTCTTAAAATGATTAACCATTAACAATTTCACAGCAAATTAAGCTTGGCAGAATCTTGATAATTATAAAGGCTTTAAATTTAAGTTAGAACAATGCCAAAGTATGCATATGTAGATAGGATCCAAGGGTAGATTTATGTAATACTAAAACATAAAAAATTAATGATACAGCTGATGCAGACCCACTTCTTGGCAGAAACAATTAAAAATGAATTCACTACTGTTTAAACATTATTAAGATTGAAACCTAGAAGCAGCACTTAACACACTGAACAGCACTTAACACAATAAATCAGTGTGCAAACCTCAATGGGAAGATGATCCAAAGAGATGAAACAATATATAACCTACACATGAGAAAAGGAAGGTTGGAAGCAGTGTTCTACGGGGATTTTACGAAGCTGCTTCTCCGTCGGGTCCTATGACATCCCAAGAACTTGGCACTTGGAGGGGAGACCCCCTTCTGTCCACCTTCGTTTTATAGTTTTGGGGCGAATGTCCCCTAAACATCCTAACATTCCTTGGCCATCCTAGGGGCTTCAAGGTGTCCCCACATCCAATGCAATAAAAATAACAACATAAAATAAAAAATATCCTAATAAAAATAAAACATTAAAAAAGGGGCCCACCAGAGCTTCCCAGTCCAAAAAAAAACAAGAAAGAAGCCTTTCTAAAAGCATGCCTGATTCTGTGTTGCATTCAACCAAAGAGACTAGAAAAAAAAAAGGAGAAGAAAAGAAAGAAGAAGAGAAAATGAGCAATTTCAAAGATATCAAATGGATGATGACTAATATACGAGTTTATCAATCAATGTAGCTCTGTATTTTACATGCTGCAGCATTTCTATTGTTGGCATCTTAATATTAATCATGCTTCGTATTATTTTTAACATTAAGAGACTATCAAATATATAATAGCATCAGTGAATTGTTAATGTACCCATTCTTCAAAATTTCAACTTCTTTTAATCGTTGTAGCCGGAAATTCCTTTGTCCCTCTTTGGGCGTGTGTATCCCCATATCCAATTTGGAAACATATTCAATACAGCTTAGATACACGTTGAATATTGTATCTATGTGTGCCCAAAAAAACTTGATTTTCCAACCATGTCAAATACTATGTGATTTAATTTTTTTTAAGTTTGGCATAAATCTTCCCAAATTTAATTTTTTTAAACTTCATTAATGCAATTTAAAAAAAAAAATTGGTATAAAAGACAAATGAAGTGTTTTTCTATTTCAATGACCCATTTTTTTGGGTTGTCTTCCAATGCAACTCTACTATTTTTGCATATTTTAAAGTATTAAATTAACTTATAATTATTTATGTAGCAGTTATGTGTCTATAATGCTTTTGAAGTAATGAAAATCTCCTCTAATAACTTAGAAAATTGTATTAAATGTGTATGTGTTTTACCTTTTTTTATTAATGTCATATCCAACGTATCCATATTAGAAGTATTGAAAAATGGCCATATCCGTATCTGACCATATCTGTATTTGCAACCATATCCATGTCCATGCAACTTTGCTTTTGCTTTACCTATATTATTTCAAAAAAAATTATTATTTGAAATATTATAACAGTTGTCCATTTGCCGTCTGGGAAAATTTTTGCACTCCATCTAGCATTAGTTGAGTAAATACAACTCAATCCCATTACAACGCAGAAACTTACAACAATGGTTAGGTCATACAAGTCAACAAAAGGTAGACTTATCAAATTCTGAGTTTGACATATTACAACAGCGCGAACAAGCTACCCAAATAACAGTAAGATGCACAGTTCAAACCCCGAGGAAAAACCCCTTCACAACCGGAATGTGAGAAAAATAGAGGGGTCAATAGATACCGCGTGAATCAGCAGCTGAAACGGAAAGAATTTGACTTGCAATGAAATAGTGCGTTCATAGCTGCTAAAAAACAGCATTCACCCCAATCTTTAAAAACATTGATTGATTGATAGGCTATTTCAACAACTGGGGCAATAAAAGAACAGAAATTATGTTTAAGCTGTTGTTGGGTAACAGCAATGGAGACACATACAAGCATAATCTATTTCCAAATCTCCATTACCACATAACAGGACGACCCATGGCTCCAGTAGACATGTCAGATTGTTGGAATGCAACTATTGTCTGATATTTTGAGCTTGACCCACATTTATATAATATATTCTTAATATGGTCCATGATTACAGCCACAGTGCTTCACCCATGATTTTTAAAAATAAACAAAATAAAATAACAAAAATTCTGGATCAAACAACTAAAATTCCCCTCCAAATATAAACTTCATTTTTATGATAAAAGATAGCCATTTAATTTTCCTTTTAAATATTTGTTATTATATAATGCTATTTTTATTTCAATTTATTAGAGACTAGATCTAACTGAATGCATTGGCCAAACACAATAAGCAATTAGAGATTAAGTCTTACTGAATGCATTGGCCAAACAATAAGAGCTGAAATCTGGATGATATGCCAAACACAATAAGAGATGATACCCTAAACGAATTTTAGCTGAGTAAAAACCCCCACTCTCGTAATATTTAATTTTTAAAAAAGTCCAACTATTTGTGCGCAACGATTGTTTATTGATATTAAGACAAAAAGCTAAACCCCAAAAATGATAGCGAATCACAAGGCCTATAACTCAAATATTGGAAGAAAATTTACCAGAAATCCACAGAAAAACCAGAAAAGCCTCCAAATAAAGAAAAAACAGCCTCGCCATGAATATATAAAACATATGGAATTCCGAAGAAGTGCAAACGCTGAATCGTAAACCCTAACAAAACAAGGCACCCGCGAGTTCTCAAACCATGACAAGAATTTAAATGTAAAGGGAAAAACGTCTGTACGGAACTGAACAAAGCTCTGGCCATCGTTTAAATTCCTTAACCATTTATTTTAAAATCTCCACTGAAATCAGCCCAAACGCAAGTAACGATATGATGTATAATCAAAATTGAGAAAATAAATCAAAATCTTGCCTTAAAGCCTCCTTTCTCGTGTGATGATACGTCTAGTGAAGTCAATTCTATTGCGAGAGCGTAATATACAGGTGCGGTCATTACAGAGATCTTCTGTACTTCGAAAAAACCGGATGCCTCTCTTCCGCGTTTAGGCTTTGTATTTATTGTAGGTTTCCTTGTTGAAACGAGTTGTTTTTGTTTTCTTCGCGGATAGTACGTTGGGCTTTATATGGGAATTCGTATAGTCATCATATTTTCTACTTTATTTTGTGTTATTTTGAGGGAGTGTTTTTTCTTTATTGAGGATTTCTCATTTACAAAGTCGTTCTTTGATATGGGAGTATGAGCTTTGGGCTGAAATCTTTTTGGTTAAGAGTCAAAGAGGCGGGGGTACCCATTCCACCAAGTCTCTCCTTTATGATGTGGGAGTCTTGCATTCAACTTCTCCAAGGCCCTGTTTGTTTCTAGGTATTGACTAGGAATTGGCATACCCGCATGTTGGTATTGTCGAATTCAGTGTTTGGTTCCAAAACGAAAAATAGGAATAGGGTTATGTGAATTCTAATTATGGGCCTTTTTGAGCATTCCACAATTCCCCCTCAGGACCTGGAATTGGAATTGAAAATTAGAATTGGAATTGAGAGTATTATTTTGGGAAAGAAAATTCATTCCCATTTTTGTGTTAATTTTATATATATGTGTGTGTGTGTGTGTGTGTGTGTGTGTGTGTGTGTGTGTATATACACTATATATATAGTATAGATACATATATGTGTATATACACACATGTGTATATGTGTGTATGTGTGTATATATACACATGTGTATATGTATATATACATGTGTGTGTATATACATGTGTGTATATATACATACATGTATATATATACATATATGTATATACAAACACATGTGTATATACATATTCACACATGTATATACACATATGTGTGTATATATGTGTATATGTGTATATATATACACAAATGTGTGTATATATGTGTGTATACACACACATGTGTGTATGTGTGTATATATATACACATATGTGTATATGTGTATACATGTGTGTGTATATATATATGTGTGTGTACATACATGTGTATATATACATGTGTGTATATACACACATGTGTGTATATATACACACACATGTGTGTATACACATATGTGTGTGTATACACATATATGTGTGTATATATGTGTATGTGTGTATATGTGTGTGTATATATGTGTATGTGTGCAAAAATAAAATTCCAATTCCAATTATAGTTGTGTGGAACCAAACACAGAATTTGCATCTTCTCAGTCATCTTCTAGGTGAACCAAACAGGACAAGCCCATATTCTAGAATTCATTTTGAGACTAGCACAATTCTAGAATGGATTCAATTCTAGAATTGGCAATTCCAGCAGGCACAAATTCCACGAAACAAACGGGCCCCAAGAGACCAAGGTCTCATTACTTGATAGAGTGTTTTTGTACGTTTGTAATTCTATTTTTATATATAATAGGCATGTTGATTATTATTTACTTATTGAATTCACCATTTTTTAAAGTATACAATATGGTAATGCTTGAGGTTTCAACTTACGTCTTGAATAGGTGGAATTGTTAAATCTTTTAAATTAGGTTGAGTTATTTTGCACTACTAACACAAATATGACCCAAACAATGTAGTTTGTTTTGTTTTATTTACTAGCATTATATCTTTGAATTACTATTGTATTGTTGTCGCCATATGTAGATCCAAAAACACATGGTTGTTATCGTGGACTATAAAATGACCTTTCCATTTCCCTTTTCCATATGGATGAACTGAGTGAATATGATAGAAGTCATCACAGTACAAATTAGTATTTTGGGGTTTTCTCTAATAGATTGGCATATGCCACCAAATAGCCAAAATTCTAAAATATTATATATGTGTTGCCTATGGATACACTCTCACCCAAACACATAATTTCTATGCTCGCAATATTATCATCAAATACATGATCGCAATCTCAAAGTTTTTATTTACCTACCTTCGTGCTTTAGGTTTTTTACTAATAAATACAAGAAAGAAGAGATCCAAAAATGCCCATCATTTCTATAACATTACATCGTGTCAATTACTCATGTCCAAAGTTAGTCACAATTTGAAATATACTTTCCCATTTGAATTATCTTCTTATGGGTGTGTGTCATTTTAACTGTTGGCACAAAACAATTTATCAAAGCCCTCTCTTTTGATATGTGTCATCTTGGGATTGTTGGTACAAAATAATAGATTGAAACTATGTCTCTGATCTTAAATGTGAATTATCGGGTTCTTAAGCAAGTGAAGTTATACCCCAACCATAGCTTCCCATGGACATGTATCATCTTCAAATTATTGGCATAAAATAGCTAATTACATGCAAACTATATATATGTATATGTATATATGTGATGACAACTAAAAATTGCATGAAAACTATGAACCCTAATCAAACCCAACCATAAGCAAAGGAATCCATGAGCATTCAATCATCATCCAAGAGAACACTACTTCGTGAAAACACAGTACAAACATGCTAAATCAAACCAAACCAAACCAAATGCTCTCATGAAATATTTGATTCTCTTGTCCTCCTATCAACCAAGATCTTGTTATGGATGAAATGTGGGTGCTCACAATTTTGTAGCACAAAGCACAAGAGGTTATGGTGAATGGAGATAGTTAATTGATCAAGAAAATACTAGTAATGATAAATTGATTATTGATAATGATAGCAAGATAGCAAGATGATAAGGATATGATAGCATAAGATAGCAAGATGGTAGCATGATATTACATGATTAGTGTCAAAATGAGGAGAAAATTTCTTTTATAGAAACTTCATGAAAACCAATGGTTGAGATTAAAAGGCAATAGGAGATTGCATAGGATGCAAGGTTAGGTAGGGTTTTGAAAGTAGTAGAAAGGATTAAGAGGCAATAAGAAAATGAGTGGTTGAGACTAAGTGGTGAAAGAGTGTGTTGACTATTCAAGGTACATTGAACTTAGACACAAGCTAAGTGGAAAAAGGTCAAATGAAGAGACAAACGACAAGTGGCGCAAGGAGAAAATTCAAGAGTTGATATATGTGATTAATGGTGATTGGTGGAAATGAAAAGAAAAGAAATAAGGAATTTATTCAATAAAAATATATATTTATTTAATACATAGAGGAAAAGGGATTAATTAAATAAATAAGAATTTATTTAATTTTTAGAAAAAAAAGCTAATGAATTATTTAAATAAAAAATAAATATTTATTTAGATAATAGTAGAAGAGGCAAATGAATAATTAAATAAATAATAATCTTTATTTAATTAATAGACTTTTTTTGTTGGTTTCATGAGGATATTTTTAGGTGTCTACATTTTGCCCCTCTTTTTTTTTTTATAGGTAATCGGCTGAAGCCTGAGGGTATTTTTTAATTATTATTATTATTATTAAGTTGATTATATTCGAACCCAAGACCTCCCAATTAAGAGGCTCACAACTTACCGTTGTGTTATAGGCTTCTGCCTTACATTTTGCCCCTCTTTGAAACAATGCACCTTGTTGCATTATTTCAAAGATCGTCATATTTTCTAATTTATTTTGTGTTATTTTGAGGGAGTGTTTTTTCTTTATTGAGAATTTCTCATTTACAAAGTCGTTATTTGATATGGGAGCATGAGCTTTAGGCTAAAACCTTTTTGGTTAAGAGCCAAGACTAAGGGGTACCCATTTCACCGAGCCTCATCCTTTATGATGTTGGAGCCTTGCACTCAACAAGACTTTATCCTAGTGGGCTCATTAAGAACTATTCAACTTCCCCAAGAGACCAAGGTCTCATTGACTTGAGAGAGTGCTTTCATATATTTGTAATTCTATTTTCATATGTAATAGGCATGTTGATGATTATTTACTTATTGAATTCACCATTTTTTAAAGTATACAATATGGTAATGCTTGAGGCTTCATCTTTGTTAAATCTGTTAAATTAGGTAGAATTATTTCGCACTACTAACACAAATATGACCCAAACAATGCATTTTATTTTATGTTATTTACTAGTATTATCTCCTTTGAATTAATATTGTATAGTTGTCACCATATGTAGACCCAAAAACATATGGCTGGTATTGTGGACTATAAAATGACCTTTCCTTTTTTATTTCCCATATGGATGAACCGAGTGAAGATGATAAAAGTCATCAATGCACAAATTATTATTTTGGGGTTTTTTCTAGTAGATTGTCGCATGCCACCAGCTAACCAAAATTCTAATTTATATTTTATATGTGTTTCTTATGGATACACTCTCACCCAAACATATTATTTCTATGCTCACAATATTATCATCAAATACATTATCACAATCTGGTAGTTTACATTTACCTACCTTCATGCTTTAGGTGTTTACTGACAAATACAAGAAAAAGGATATCCAAAAATGCCCATCATTTCTATAACCTTACATTGTGTCAATCACTCATGCCCAAAGTTAGTCACAAATTGAAATGTTCCCGCCCATTTGAACTATCTTCTAATGGGCATGTATCATTTTGGATTGTTGGCACAAAACAATTGATCGACCCTCTCTTTTGACATGTCTCATATTGGGATTATTGGTACAAAACAATCAATTAAAACTATGTCTCTTTTCTTAAATGTGAAATATTGGGTTCTTAAGAAAGTGAAGCTATACCCCAACCATAACTTCCCATGGACATGTATCATCTTCAAATTATTGGCATAAAATGGATAATTTCCCCTATCTATACGTATATGTATATGTATATGTATATGTATTGTTGGAAATGAGATGAGTAACTAAGAGGGGAGGGGTGAATCAGTTACCACAAAAACAAATCCAAGTCCCTTAGATGTCTTAAACAAATCGGTCATTGTTGCTCAGTCAACATAGATATTTCACTGCCAGTCAGTTAACATAGCAAATCTTAAGATATTAACTGTGATTATCTTTAGTAATTAATTTGCAGAAACATAAACCATAAAGCAAATGAATTGTACACAAATAACACCAAGATTTAATGTGGAAACCCAATATGAGAAAACCCACCAATTGCAACTAGTTACTGATTTTCACTCTGTCGCCTGACTTTAAGTCACCCTTTTTTTTGGCAATATTGGTCATATCAAGTCAGTCTAGTCAGTCTTGAGTCCAGGTCTAAGTCTTTTATAGGTAGGAAATCTTTGCCAGGTTTCTCTTCCATTGCCTTTTGTTCTAAGCCCGGTGGG
>MU224341.1:1252372-1263544 GCA_018584345.1 Thuja plicata
ATTTCCTGATTTTGAGACCCTCTAGGAATGAAATGATGAAAACCCATTTCAACATGCAACTTAAGGCTCAATTTGAGTCAATGGGTCTTAAACAAGGTATCAAAATATTCTCCACTCACTTGAGGACTCGGAAACACCCTTTTCACATGTGCACTTTGGACCAAAAGGAGCACTTTAGCAAGCGTTTTACATGGTACCTCAAAACTGTATTTTGAGTACCAACAGTGTATATTTTAAGAGATTGGATTATGGGAGTTACATTATCCTGTTACTCTATGTTGATGACATGCTTGTTGCCGGGTCCAATACGCAACACATAAATGAACTTAAACAGAAATTAGCAAGGTCATTTACTATGAAGGATTTGGGTGCTGCTAAGCAAATCCTTGGTATGAGGATTACACAGGACAGGAAAAATAGAACTTTGAATTTGTCCCAAAGTGAGTATATAAAGAAGGTGTTGAAAAGATTCAATATGCAGGATGCAAAAGCAATCAGTACACCTTTGGCTAGTCATTTCAAATTGACTAAGGAAATGTGCCCAAAGGAACAGGAAGAGGTAGATAAAATGTCTAACATCCTGTATTCATTAGTTGTTGGTAATACGATGTATGCAATGGTATGCACAAGGCCAGATATTGCTCATGCAGTGGGAGTTATCAGCAGGTATATGAGAAATCTAGGTATGGAACATTGGAATGTTGTCAAATGGATTCATCAATATTTGAGAGGAACTACTACAAAGGCATTATGTTTCACAGGATCCAGTTCTTCTTTGAGTGGATTTGTTGACTCTGATCTGGCAGGAGATATTGATACAAGGAGGAGTACAACATGGTATGTTTTCACTGTAGGGGGTACTTCAGTCAGTTAGATTTCTAGATTGTAGAAAGTTAATGCACTTTCAACTACTGAAGTTGAGTATGTAACTGCTACAGAAGCTAGCAAGGAGATGATTTGGTTACAATTGTTTCTGGGGGAATTGTGTCAAAAGCAGGAAGATTAGCCATTGTACAGTGATAGACAGAGTGTCATTCATCTTGCAAAGAATTCTTCTTTTCATTCAAGGACAAAGCACAAATAGCTTAGGTACCATTTTATAAGGTCTATTTTGGAGGATGGCCAATTACGACTTTAAAAGATTCACACAAGTGACAATCTTGCAAACATGTTCATTAAGGCAGTCCCCAAAGAGAACCTAGTTTCTTGCTCAGCTTCTATTGGGCTTCTTTACTGATGATCATGGGGTTAATACACAGCCATATCCTTTATCCAGTGGTAGTTGCACATACTACATTGTCGTCAGGTTCCAGTCTCCAAGAGGGAGATTATTTGGTGTGGAGCCTGATCAGTCTTCAAGTGGGAGATTATTGATATTGTGGTGATTGATCATGTAGTAGGTGTTGATATTGTGGCGACATGTTTGGTAGTTGTCAGAGGTGAGGAGCAGTAGCCCCAAACCGGAGGCTGGCCCGAAGGGCCAAAATTTTTTGGTGCTTTTTCAAGAAAGAGATTTGCTTTTTCGGGAAAAAGAAGACCGACATTGTAAAACCCTAAAATGGTCAATTTTAGAGGTTGCCCTAAAATGCATGTTATAAGTGTTTGAGATGTATAATGCATTGAAAGGTTGTGTACATTTTTGCTGGATAATAAGAAAGGTTGGATGGTTGTGTAGGTGGACGTAGCCTAGGTTTTTCGGTGAACCACGTTAAATTTGTGTGTTATCCGTGTTTAGTTTCTTTTTTCTATTGTTTCTGCGTATAATTGTTTATTCTTATATTGTTCTGGTTCTGTCAAACCCTAACAATTACATGCACACTTTCTATGACTTTGTGAGTAGCAAGATTCAAACATTTATATGCTTTGGTTTTACAAGAGTATCCTAGGAATATGCCTTCATCTCCTTTTACATCAAATTTTCCATTTCTTGCTTCTTTTAAGATGTAACATCTACTTCCAAATACTTTGAAATAACAAAAATTAGGTTTATAGCCATACCATAATTCAAAAGGTGTCTTCTCAATACCTTTCTTTAGTTGAACTCTATTCAAGGTGTGAACTACAATACTAATGGCTTCCTTCCAGTATTTGGTAGCAACATTCTTTTCAATCATTAAGGTTCTTTCACAATCCATGATGGATCTGTTTCTTCTTTCTGCTATTCCATTTTGGTGTGGTGTACCAGGGGCAGATACTTGTCTCTTGATTCCTCTTTCATTGAAAAATTCATTGAATTCATTAGAAATGAATTCTCCTCCTCTATCAGATCTTAGGCACTTCATTTTATTTCTTGTTTCCTTTTCAACTCTGGCAAGGTACCATTTGAATTTCTGAAAAGCTTCTGATTTTTCTTTGAGAAACATAACAGTTATCATTCTGGAATGATCATCAAAAAATATAATGGAATACTTCTCTCCAATGTAACATGTTGTCCCAATTGGTCCACACAGATCAGTATGTACCAATTCCAAGACTTCTTCAGTATTATAGTTCTTGCTCTTGAAACTAGATTTGCTCATTTTCCCAATTTGACATTGTTTGCATATTGCTAATTCAGGTTTCTTTAAAACAGGAATACCTCTTACTCTTTTGTTCTTGCTTATGTTAACCAGATTATCAAAGTTCACATGACACAACCTTTTATGCCATAACAAGCTTTCTTCTACTTGTGCAATAAAACATGAACTTTCATTGAGATCAAGATAAAATAGATTACTTTTTTTTTTCTTTCCAATTTCGATTAGGTTTCCTTTACCATCTAGGAGCTTGGCCTTACCATTCATGAATTCTACCTTGAGACCAATGTTATTCAGTTGTGCCACACTTAGTAGATTTCTCCTTAGTCCTTCAACCCAATAAGCATTATCACATTTTATTCCTTCAGTTAGGGCAATACAACCTTTACCCTTCACATAGCAAGGTTCATTATTCCCAAAACTGACACTCCCACCATCATAGAGCTCGAGAGTTTCAAATTTTGTTTTATCACCAGTCATGTGGTGAGAACAACCACTATCAATTATCCAAGTGTCATTTTTGCTAATACGAGAGAACAATGTAGTCTTTTCATCATCTTCATTATCTGACTCATCCTTAATAGCTATGTAAACCATTTCATCTTCATCTTCATCACTATCAGAATCTTTAGCAATATGACAAGATTTCTTACCTTTGTCCTTGTAGTTTTTGTAACTGTTGAAATCTTTTTTGCCTTTATATTTGTTGAACTTTCTCTCATCTTTGTCATCTTTGTTAGGACACTTAGCAGCAATGTGACCAACCTCATTACATGAAAAGAAAATCAATGGTATTCTTCCTTTGTACTATCCTTTTCCTTTTGCATCTCTCCTTGCAAGTAGTGCTTCGACGATTTCCATATCTTTGTCATCAAATTCATCATCAGTGTCACTGTCAGTCTATTTATTTTTAGAGTATCTATCCTTCTTTCCAAGGTTTAGTTTAGCTTTGAATGCAGACTCAAGATTGCTAGTGTTAGGAGAATAATTGTCAAAATTGTCAAGCTCAAATGATGATAGCCTTCCAATCAATCCATCTAGAGATATATTATTACTGCACCTCATCTCTTGAATAGCTTAAAATCTAATTGCATAGATAGGAAGAAAAGTTCTCAATACCTTACTAACCATTGTAGTATCTTCAATTGTTCCACCTGCTGCTCTGATGAGTCTTACACTTTTCTTGATTCTGTCATTGTATTTAGTAATGTTTTCTCCTTCTTTCATTTTCATCATATCAAACTGACCTCTGAGACTTTCTGCTTTGGATCTCTTTACATTTGCATCTCCTCCATTAATATCATGCAGTTTTTTCCACATATCAAAGGCAATAGGGTAGTCCTTGACTTCATCAAATTCTGAGTAGCTGAGTGAAGAGGCTATATCAATCATCATTATATTGTGATTCTTCCTATCCACCATCTGTTCCACATTCAAAGGCACTAGTGGTTCCACATATTTGTTATCCAGGAATTGCAGACCATTATCTCCAATAGTAGATAAATGTAGCTTCATCAGCTCCTGCCATGTCTGAAAGTTGTCTTTGTTAAGCTTGGGGATCTCCCTTCTGTAAGAAATCTCTGATCTTTAGCTTAGGCCTTTAAACCTTCCCTGTAAGCACTTGATGCTCTGACACCAATTGTTGGAAATGAGATGAGTAACTGAGAGGGGAGGGGTGAATCAGTTACCACAAAAACAAATCCAAGTCCCTTAGATGTATTAAACAAATTATTCATTGTTGCTCAGTCAACATAGATATTTCACTGTCACTTGGTTAACATAGAAAATATTAAGATATTAACTGTGATTATCTTTAGTAATTAATTTGCAGAAACATAAACCACAAAGAAAATGAAATGTACACAGATAACACCAAGATTTAAAGTGGAAACCCAATATGGGAAAAACCACCAATTGCAACTAGTTATTGTTTTTCACTCTTCTGAAGTGAGCCCTATTAGGAGCCAACCCTGTTAAAGGTTACAATAACACACTGTTAGGTGTGACCCTGTTAGAGGATTTAATCACCTAGTAAGGAGTGGTCTTGTTAGAGGTCTTCAAACACTTCAATATAGAAATGTCACCTTGTGAGAGGATTTACAAAAGACTGTTAAGTTTACTCTATTAAGAGATTTTGAATCACTGCTACAATTGTTAGAAAGTAACAATGGATTGACCTGATTGTATATGCAACTATCTTTGTTGATTCAAATCTTGCTCTGTTTGTAAACTGGATCTTCATTGATCAAGTGTTCTATTGCATCTCTGTCTGGATGATCTATCTTTAATCAGAATCCCATAAGATTTCATGTCTGCTCTGCATATCATGTTCATCCACTAATTCAATTACTTCCACACACACACTTCTCTCAATCCAAACTTGACCTTATATAAATATATAATAGACCTTGTCAAGTCGGCCTCTATAACCTTCCAACTAAATAATAAAACTCAAATCTGTTGGCCTCATATGCCCAATTAAACATAAAATGTAATCATCTGTTAGTCGGCTGACACTAACTGTTTAACTTGGTCAATACTGGAATTCTTCAATGCCCGACCAGCACTGTAATGACCGAGTGAACTCAGTTAACACTGAAATTCTTCAATACCCGACTGAGCTTGGAGAACACTGAGATCACTTGGCATACACTAATTGTGCTCAGTTTGACTGTAGACATTTGTGTAACATCACTACATAAGTGCATATACACGTGTAACATCAATGACAATACACAATTGAATAATTGTCATCAACATGTATATGTGTATGTGTGTGTGTGTGTGTGTGTGTGTGTGTGTGATGACAACAAAAAATTACATGCAAACTTTGAAACCTGATCAAGCTCAACCATAAGCAAATGAATTCATAAGCATTCAATCGTCATCCAAGAGAATACTACTTCATGTAAACACAATAAACTTGATAAATCAAACCAAATCAAGTTATCTCATGAAACACTTTATTCTCTTGTCCTCCTATCAACCAAGATCTTGTTATGGATGAAATGTTGGTGCTCTCAGTTTTTTCGCACATAGCACAAGAGGCTATGGTGAATGGAGATGGTTGATTGATCAAGAAGATGATAATGATGATAGATTGATTATTAATGATGATAGAAAGATAGCAAGATTAGAAGGTTGCGATAGCATAAGATAGCAAGATGGTAGCATGTTATTGCATGATTAGTGTCAAAACAAGGAGAAAATGTCTTTTATAGAAACCTCATGAAAACCAACAGTTGAGATTAAAAGGCAATAGGATATTGTGAAGCATGCAAGGTTAGGTAGGGTTTTGAAAGGAGTAGAAAGGATTAAGAGGAAATAAGAAAATGAGTGGTTGAGATTAAGTGGTGAAAGAGGTGTGTTGACTATTCAAGGTACATTGAACTTAGACACAAGCTAAGTGGGAAAAGGTCAAATAAAGAGAGAAGTGACTAGTGGTGTAAGGAGAAAATTCAAGAGTTGATCTATGTGATTAATGGTGATTGGTGGAAATGAAAAGAAAAGGAATTAGAAATTTATTCAATAAAAAATATATATTTATTTAATAAATAGAGGGAAAAGGATTAATTAAATAAATAAGATTTTATTTAATTTTTAGAAAGAAATGGCTAATAAATATTTATTTAGATAATAGTACAAGAGGCTACTGAATAACTAAACAAATAATAATTATTATTTAATTTATAGACATTTTTTGTTGGTTTATGTTGGGATAATGGAGAGGTGTGTACTAAGAGGGGAGGGATGAATCAGTACCCTCAAAAAATTTTAATCTAATCTTTGTAACCAAATGTTATGTAATAAATGATTGAGTAGATTGCATACACCAAACATGTAATGTGAATGCTGAAATGTAAATGCATGTAAAGTAAACAATACACATACATGAAATTAAGTACTCAAGACACTAGTATTTTGGTATCGCAGAAAATCCCTGTTAGAAGGTAAAAAGTGCGGTGGGGATGAGAGCCACAAAACTTCAATACTGTAGTAAATAAAGTAGCATGTTAAAGCTTACAAAGATTTATCACTTCTAATGATCTTACCATGTTAGGAGTAAGAATAAGATCGATTAGATCTACCTTGTGTGAGGATTTAGCAACACAAAGTATGTGTGCACTCGGTTAAGAGATTTACAAATAGATGGTTAAGTCTTCTTTGTTAAGAGATTTAGGGGTCTATTACAATTGTTAGAAAGTAATAGAATTGTGATTTGAGCATATATAATCTCAATATTGCTGATATAGATCCTTTAAGTACATATAAAACATATGACCTCAATGTGAATGATAATACCTCCTACTCTGTTCTTCTCGGTAGCCTTGCCTCTGTTCTGATAACTGATTACTACAATGTAGTCTCTATCCTTAAAACCCATGTCTGGTCTTTGATGTATGTAGTATGGTGGCTACTTGATCATTGCTTGATCAATATACATTACAAAATGACATATATATATTATTATATCAAACCTTTATGACCTAATTAGGTCTTTAAATTTACATCCCTAACTTAAGATCAACAATGTACATAATTTAACTTGATCATCTAAACATAGGAGATATAAACAATTAATGTTGTAAATCCATAATTAATGCTCTCCTTGATCTTTGTAAACCATTATTTAGGTCAACAATTTTTTTTTACCTAGAGTGATGTGCCATAACAAACTTTGATGTGGCCTATAGTCCACTTGGTTAATGTTGTCTCTTGGTGATGTCTGTGTATCTCAATTATATTGTTGTTCGGTTATACTGTGTATCTCGTTGTAGACTACTGCTCGGTAAAGTCTTGTTGTTTGGTAATCACTACACTTGGTTAACTCTGGGCGTGATCAGTGCTCTTGGTTAACTTTGCACTTTGATGATTATACCAACTGTCCTATTTGTGACTCTATTACTGACTGTCCATTTGAGAGCTTGAATACTAATGACAACTTCAATGCTCATTTGGAGTAACATTCTCCCCCTTTGGCATTAGTATAAAAAACTTAACATTTTAAAAAATACTATACATAGTGACTCCCCCTTTTTACATGCTAGGTGTATGTATATGAACTCCTCCAGATTATAGTATCCCCCTGTACTATACTTATATACATATATTTCCCCTTTTTTGAAAATAATGACAAAAGGAATATAACTTACAATTTGTCAAAAATATTAGGATTGTCTTGCTTGAGATTTTCTAGTAGTTTCTCTCATTCCTCTTTTAAATGCTCGAGGGTTAATATCTCTAAGTTGATCTGAGCATGCATATCATATATACTTTCTATCACTGACAATTCTGGGGTGGCAATCAAACTCTTTTCCAATTTCACATGTTTATACATCATAGCCAAATGCGGTAGTAACATTGCATGTATCTCGGTTACTTGTTCCCTAATTTACTCCTCTTCTTTCTTCAAGTCTAGTCTCAACCACTGGTTTTGGAGTACCTTATCGTAATGCATATGCAATGCATGTTGCTCGGTTGATATACTATTTGCACTATCTTTTAGATCTTGATCTATTTTCTTTATCTTTTCACTAATCTCAGTAGAAAAGTGATCTAAAGTGCATAACTATTGTAGAATTATAATGGCTTCATATATGATAGTTTCCAAACCCCTTACAAATTCAGACAGAGTTGCCTTATTTACTACCACTTCCTGGCTGATCTTCTCTGTAACTTTGTATTGTATCTTCTTCTCTGCTCGCTCTTCCAATTTCTGCTCGGCATCAATGTCAGGTTTTCTAATTGCCTCAGTGAGTAGTGCAAGTTGATCAATGATGGGGGTTGATTCATTGATAGCTAATTCAGGAAGGAATTGTTATAGAATCTCCTTGGCAACTTCTAATACCTATGCATTCTTATGTTCTTGCCTTAATTTATCCTATGTTGCTTTCCTGGTGCACAATTCACCATATTTCTTCAATGTTTTTGGGTCAAGTGTCCTTGGATCCCATGCTGGAATCTCTATGATTTCATCTAAGGTTACTATGTCTTTGCTTCCTTTCTTCTTCTTCTTCTTCTTCTTTCCTTGAACACTTGATGAAGGAGATAGAGTTAATGCTAATTGATCCTTTTGCTTGGTTTCTTTCTTTGTTGGCTCGATACTCGGTGTGATGAATAGGGAAGGTGCCTCGGTAGCTAACCCAGTGTCAGTTGTAGAAGTATCTACCATTATAGTTTCAGTGTTACCTTCACCTTTTTCTGTTGGATTAGTAGTGTCTTTAGGTGCATCACCTTGTGTTGTTCCACCACTATGCTTGGTTTGTGTACCTTTTTTATCACCCTTATCTTCAGTTGTGTCTATTTCTTGCTTGGTTGTCTTCTGTTGCGCTTCACTCTCTATTTCAATAGCTTGTACCAAGATAGGAAATTGGCTTGGTACCATTTCTCGGGTAACCTCTATTGTGTCTTGTTCATACATGGTCTCAGTTGCTCCGAATATCTCATCTTCTTTAGCCTTATCATCAGGATCACCTTTAGTTATGTCATTTATTGTGATCTTTAGGTGACTCAAATTATTCAATAGTTGAGGAATTCCATCCAATACATTTTCAACATCTGCATCATCAACATCTATCAGTTTTGAGCTCAGTCGATCTCCCTCGGTATCGACTGTAGATGCAATGTCTTTTGCTTCCTCAGTTTCCTTTGTTTCCTCAGGTGGATATAGTAGATCTTTCCAAATTTTGTTTCTCTCTTCATCCACTTCCTTCATGTTCCCTTGAAGGATATTCAATGTCCATAATTTATTGGGAAATTTCTTGGCATATTTTTGCATTATCTCATCAATCTCTGTCACTATGCATTCAACCTTTAGTAGAGTGAGAGTTGCCTCTCTCATCTGTTTCTTGGTGTTTAGTGCATATGACCATCTAGTTGATATCTTATCATATAACTCCTTGGTAATGTAAGTAGAAAATTCAATAGGAACTCATTTGAAGTTTATCATCATATCTATGATAGCTTATTCAAGTTTGTTCTTATTCTTGGTAGTCATATCTGCATATGTGTGTATCTTAGGATGTGATAACCCTTCGGTTGTCTTGATGGCTTCTACAAATTCATCAATAGTCTTTGGTGCCTTGTTCTACACAAGCTTAAATTGTTTAGGATTGTCATTAGAATCATCCTTGTCATATTTGTTCCTCACATACTTCTTTCTCTATCTTGGGGTTGTGGTCTTCGGTTTCCTTGTCTGATATGTGAATTTCGGTGTTGGTCTAGTTATCTTTGCAATTCAATTCTTTAAAGGTGGTGAACCAAATGTCACTGACTGTGATCTTGTACTGGGAGAGGGCTTAGTCTTTATGCTTTTTCCCTTTTTGGCCTTTGGTGCCTCCACATTTGCTTCATCAGGCTCGGTGGCTTCAACATCTCGTTTAGGTTCTTCATTCTTACCAAGTAAAGTCTGCTTCATGGTATCATCAATTTCCTTATCCAATTCATCATCTTTGATAGAAAATTTTCTCTTTAAAGTTTTAACAATGTTGGTCTTCTTCCTGGTTATCTTTTCAACTTGTAATCCAATTGATATTTTGGTCTTTGCTTCGTCATATGTGTCAAATCTCATGGCATATTTGTCAATTGGTTCATTCAATAATTTCTCTATAGCATCAAATGCAATGCCAATATCTAGTTCATATTTCATAGGAGGTAGCCATGTTGTCCTCGGTTGTACTGCTTTGATTAGAGTAGTATTTGTGTCAACTCAAAATAGATTTCATATTTGTATTTTTCCACTAATTGCTTAGGTATTTTGGATCTCTTTTCCATCCTTTCTTTTAACTTAGAAAAATATTCATTCATAACAGGTTCAAAATTCTTCCCTAGACTTGTAATGAAGTCACCAATTTGCAGTGTAATTGGTCAGTTTTTATTCCACTTTACTTTACCAATGAAGGGAAAAAATTTATGTATGTACAATAATGTGCAAAGTAGTAGAGAACCAAACTTACATGTGTTTGATCTTGTTGATCAGATTTTTCTCATATTTTCTTCAAGTTGTCTCTGCAACAACTCAGCTAGGTCAAATTATAATCCTTTCTTAACAATCTTGTAGGCTATGTCAATAGCTCCGCATGCAACATTTTTTGGTCTGCTAGACTGGAATATCTTGTAGCCAACGAAATATTCTCTAAATCTCAGTTCAGGATCACTGATGCAATTGATCTTCAGACCTCTACCGTCCCATTTGGCTCTTGTTAACTTTTCTATCTTGGTTCTCGACGGGTGCCCTAGGGATATTGATTTATCAGATATGGGATACCCAACCACGGCATGAATAAAATATTTTGTTATCTTCTTTGGCTCATCCAGCCAGAGCTTCCCATCATGTACTCAGCTCAAAACAATGCGTATCCACTTAGTCTTGAATGCATTCAGGAAATTTAGGGCATTGGTTAACCCTTTAACCTTCAGATGCTTATGATCTTCTTTTAACTTTCCATATGTGCATAGTGATTGATAAGTCGATATAAGTTCAAAATCCCCGATATCACCTATTTTGCAGTGAATGTAAGTATGGACTGTTAGAGTAATCATTAGTTTGCTTATTAATTAAATCATGTTGATTTAATTAATTAAGTTATTACTCTTTAGTGCTTAAGCTTTCTCTTAGGTGCATTAATAATTAATTCTTTTATTAATTATTAATGTG
>MU224341.1:1265878-1308546 GCA_018584345.1 Thuja plicata
CTTGTAATTCTTTTTTAATTAATTCAGATTATAATTTTGCTCTCACTTTTTGAGTAACTTCTGAGTTCTGCTTTTTCCTCCTTCTGCTTCTCTCTTGTAACAGGTTATTTGCATGCAGGTATTCTTGTCATTCTGTGGATTTGTATTTCTCAAATCCTACATGGACGTCTTGGACTAACAAAATCCTAGGCAGAATCGATGAAAATGTGCCTTTATTGTTGGGTTGGGCTGCAACCTGTGGATGGATCTTATAGTTCAGCTCTGTGCAAGAGGAGATCTTAATGAAAACAACCTTTTTCTCCTTCTCCATCTTTGCCTTCATGGTTCGAGATGAGGATTTAATGATTTCTGATTTAGTGTTTACACGAACAGTGTTCAAATGACTCAGCTATAGAAAAATGTGTAATGACTAACCTCTATGCGCTCAGAATATTTGTAGAATGCTCGAAAATGCTCTGTTGCAACTTTTCTCTCTTTTATCTACTCTTCTCTATGATCACGATGTGAACAAATGAGTTCACATCGATCAAATTTATAGCAAATGACTTAGGATGGTGCAATAAATTCTCTTCTCCAACCACTTAGTGAACATACATTATGCTTGGTTAACACTAACAATACTTTAGCTCGGTGAGTATACCAAATGCTCCATTGTCATAGCAACTCAGTTGTCTCACACATTTTCACCGACTAGCATTTCTAAGTTGGTACATATTAACCGACTCAACTAGATCAAAGTAATAAAAAATATAATACTATAGTTCATCTCAATTCATGCTAATTTGGCATTTGTGTAATGAATATAGGAACTGATGTAAGATATACCTTTGCAAAACATAATTCCTTACCTACTTGTATTACTCAGGTGGAGACGGTGGAGCCACCCAATCTATTGGATGAGGTGTCACCGACTGTTGTAGTTGGTCCTACATTATCATTTTATGCTTTCCTGCATAGTTTATGATCCTCATGATTTCTTCAATTGTATTGCCATTTCCATAAGTATTTATTCAGTCTGCACAATCTCTACTTAAGTGACCGACTTTGTGACAGTGAGAACATGCCATTCCAAGTTTGACCAATTCATAGACTTGGTTTTCCATTGTCTCATACAATTTTCTAATATATAACCATATTTAACACATGTTGTATAACTACTCCAAGTGTTATAATCACATGCATAAGCATTGCCTTGTCTTCTTGGTTGATTTACCTTTTCTTGTCCTTTAGGCTTCCAGATTTGCTGTGTGTTTTTCCTGCATGCTTGTGACGTATGACCATGCATGTTGCAATTTTGACAGTATTTATCCATGTATGGTTTCTTCTTTGGTTTGTTCAACTTGAATCTACACTCATGTTCTTGATGTCCATGCTTATTATAGATGTAGCAAATACTATTAAATTTAGGAGGGTTTCTAGGAATACCTTTTTCTTTTCTCCTGCAAACATTTGATGTGTAACTTGGTTCTCCACAGTGTTGGAAAGAGGGCTTCTTAGGCTTTAGAATTGAGTATACATTCTATTTTTCAACTTGATTTGGTGATTATCCTTGCTTAGTATACCCTAATCCGGTATTGTTGTTCAGTCTTCTTTGATAGTTCAGAAATTCATCCATTCTCTTAGTGCTTTCTTCTGATCTCTTAATCACTTCATTATGTTGTTTTAAAATCTTCACTTCATTTCTCAGTTTTTCATTTTCTTCTTTCAATACACCAATATCTTTTATTCTTCTTGCAAGTTTAGTATTCACTCGGTTTTCCTCATGATTCATAGAAACCACTTGATTGGTGATCTCAAAGTATGTTCAGTAAGTCTCAATATCTCAGATTCTTTTTCTTGTAACTTTTCAGTCATTTGTCTTCTTTCATCAACAACCATGTTTCTATCATGTTTATCTTTCTTTGCATCGTTCAAGACTTCAACCATTCTAACCATTTGTGTATCTTGACCGATCTGTAGTGATTTCACTTGTTCAGTAAGTTGTTGATTGCTCTCAAATAGCTTTGATATGATTCCTTCAGATGCATCAGATATGCTACTAGATTTAGATCCAGATGTGTCAAATGGGTCATGAATCTCTTCTTCCTGATAATCAGTCTTGCGACAATGAAGTGCCATGTCCTTTCTCTTAATCAACATCTCCCTGAGTGTTTCTTTGGCTTCCTTGTATTGTTTGACATAGATCTGCAACTGTAACTTCTAATTTCAATAGTTTTGTCAAGTGTATACCTTTCCATTGTAAGATATTTTCTCTTCAGCGATTAAACCTTCTAAACAAGAGAACTAGCTCTGATACCAATTGTTGGGATAATGGAGAGGTTTGTAAGTTGAGAGGGGAGGGGTGAATCAGTACCCTCAAAAAGTTTTAATCTAATCTTTGTAACCAAATGTTCTGTAATAACTGACTGAGTAGATTGCATACACCAAACATGTAATATCAATGCTGAAATGTAAATGCATGTAAAGTAAACAATACACATAGATGAAATTAAGTACTCATGATACTAGTATTTTGGTATTGTAGAAAACCCATGTTAGAAGGTAAAAACTGCGGTGGGGATGAGACCCACAAAACTTCACTACTGCAACAAATAAAGTAGTATGTTAAAGCTTACAAAGATTTATCACTTCTGATGATCTTACCCTGTTAGGAGTAACAATAAGATCGATTAGATCTACCTTGTGTGAGGATTTAGCAACACAAAGTATGTGTGCACTTGGTTAAGAGATTTACATAAAAAATGGTTAAGTTTACTTTGTTAATAGATTTAGGGGTCTATTACAATTGTTAGAAAAAGTAACAGAATTATGATCTGAACATATACAATCTCAATATTGTTGATACAGATCCTTTAAGTATATATAAAACATATCACCTCAATGTCAATGATAATACCTTCTACTTTGTTCTGCTCGGTAGCCTTGCCTCTATTCTGATAACTGATTACTGCAATGTAGTCTTTATCCTTAAAACCCTTGTCTGATCTTTGATGTTTGTAGTATGGTGGCTACTTGATCATTTCTTGATCAATATACATTACACAATGAAATCTATATATTATATATATCAAACCTTTATGACCTAATTAGGGCTTTACAATAACATACCTAACCTAAGATCAATGGTGTACATAATTTACCTTGATCATCTAAACATAGGAGATATAAACAATTAATGTTGTAAATCTGTAATTAATGCTCTCCTCAATCTTTGTAAACTGTTATCTAGGTCAACAAAAAGTTGTTACCTAAAGTGATGTGCCATAACAAACTTTTATGTGGCCTCTGATCCACTTGGCTAATGTTGTCTCTCGGTGCTGTCTGTGTATCTTAGTTATGTTGCTGTTTGGTTATATTGTGTATCTTAGTGTAGACTACTACCTGGTAAAGTCTGTTTGTTTGGTAATCACTGCACTTGGTTAACTCTGGGCATGACCAGTGCTCTCGGTTAACTCTACACTTTGGTGATTATACCAAATGTCCTATTTGTGACTCTGTTACCAACTGGCCATTTGAGAGCTTGAATACTAATGACAACTTCAATGATCATTTGGAGTAATAGGTTTCATGAGGATATTTTTAGGTGTCTACATTTTTCCCCTCTTTGAAATAATGCACCTTGTTGCATTATTTCAAAGACCCTCATATTTTCTAATTTATTTTGTGTTATTTTGAGCGAGTGTTTTTTCTTTAATGAGTATTTCTCATTTACAAAGTAATTGTTTGATATGGGAGCATGAGCTTTAGGCTGAAACCTTTTTGGTTCAGATCCAAAGACTAAGGGGTACTGATTTCACCAAGGCTCATCCTTTATGATGTTGGAGCCTTGCACTCAACAAGACTTGATCATGGTGGTCTCATTAAGAACCATTCAACTTCCCCAAGAGACCAAGATCTCATTGACTTGAGAGAGTGTTTTCATATATTAGTAATTCTATTTTCATATATAATAGGCATGTTGATGATTATTTACTTATTGAATTCACCATTTCTTAAGGTATACAATATAGAAATGCTCGAGGTTTCAACTTACATCATAAAAAAGTGGTTACTTAAAATTTTTAAATCTTTTAAATTAGGTTGAGTTATTTCGCACTACTAACACAAATATGACCCAAACAATGCATTTTGTTTTATGTTATTTACTAGCATTATCTCTGTTGAATTACTATTGTATAGTTGTCACCTTATGTAGACCCAAAAACATATGGTTGGTATTATGGACTATAAAAGGACCTTTCCTTTTTCATTTCCCATATGGATGAACCGAGCGAAGATGATACATGTCATCAATGCACAAATTATTGTTTTGGGGTTTTCTCTAGTAGATTGTCGCATGCCACTAGCTAACCAAAATTCAAAAATATTATATATGTGTTGTCTATGGATACACTCTCACCCAAACACATTATTTCTATGCTCACAATATTATCATCAAATACATGGTCACAATCTGGTAGTTTCCATTTACCTACCTTCATGATTTAGGTTTTTAACTGGCAAATACAAGAAATAAGAGATCTAAAAATGTCCATCATTTCTATAACCTTACATTGTGTCAATCACTCATGCCCAAATTTAGTCACAATTTGAAATGTGCTCTCCCATTTGAACTATCTTCTAATGGGCATGTGTCATTTTGGATTGTTGGCACAAAATAATTGATCAAAACCCTCTCTTTTGAGATATCTCATATTGGGATTGTTGCTACAAAACAATCAATTGAAACTATGTCTCTTTTCTTAAAAGTGAATTATTGGGTTTTTAAGCTAGTGAAGCTATACCCCAACCATAACTTCCCATGGACATGTATCATCTTCAAATTATTGGTATAAAATGGCTAATTGCCCCAATCTCTCATATGTATATGTGTGTGTGTGTGTGTGTGTGTGTATGTATATGTATATGTTGTTAATAAAGGTCTAATTACTAAGAGGGGAGGGGTGAATTAGTAATCAACAAATTCAAATTTTCAACATTGCCACTTTCAACCATCTTGTTAGTAAGCTTGTTCAAATACTTATAAGCTTTACTTCTAGTAGAATAGTCTAGAAATATCCCTTCGTCACTCTTAGAATCAAATTTACCATTTTGTTCATCCTTCTTATGTAACATTTACTTCCAAATTTTTTGAGATAACTGACACTAGGAGTATGACCATACCACAACTCATAGGGTGTTTTGTTTGTAATTTTCTTAAGTTGTACCTGGTTCAAAGTATAGACAATAGTACTTACAACTTCTCTCCAAAATATTTGAGCCACTCCCTTTTGTATCAAAAGTGTCTTTGTACAATCAATTATGGATATGTTCCTTCTCTTTGCAATTAATTTTTACTAATGTGTCCTTGGTGCTGGAATTTTTCTCTTGATTCCATGTTCTTCACAAAATGTTGTGAACTCATGTGAAGTAAACTCACCTCCTCTGTCAAATTTGAGACATTTAAGTGATTTACCTGTTTCTTTTTCAACTCTTTCTTTGTACACCTTAAACATGTAGAATGCATCAGATTTATCCTTGAAAAACATAACAAACATCATTCTTGAGTAATCATCAACAAACAAGATAAAGTACTTATCTCCATAGTAGCTCTGAGTTCTCATCGATCTGCACAAATCAGTGTGTACAAGTTCAAGAGTGCTATGAGATGAATAGACTTTACTAGTAAAGTTATAACTAGTCAACTTTCCCAACTCACACTCCTTACACATAACAGTTTCAGGCTTAGCTAAAGTAGGCAAGTCTTTAACACATCTTTTCTTATTGACATTTACCAGATTATCAAATTAACATGACAAACAAATGTATGCCACAACCAACAGTCTTCAACTTTAGAAAACAAGCAATATTTATTAGTAGAGTTCAATAGGAAGAGGTTACCTCTAGTATGTTCACCTGTAGTTTTCAAGCCTCCAGATGTTCCTAAGATCTTGCAAACACCATTACTAAATTCCAATCTGAAACCTTTGTTATTCAGCTAAGCAATACTTAATAGGTTATACTTTAATCCATCAGCCCAATAAATATCATCATAATTAGTGTTATCATTAAGTGATATTGAACCTTTACCTCTTACCACACAAGGAAAACCATTACTAAATCTAACTACACCTCCATCACATTCCTACATTGAAATAAATTTTATTTTGTCACCGATCATGTGATGTGTACAGATTGGTACATATTTGATGATAGGTGAATCAATTATTAGGTTATCATTGATGTCAACTGATTGACTTAGTGTTTTCAGTATGATTTTGAAGTTTCTATTCTAATGGAAGAATATGTTATGTGTTATGATATTAAATTTGTAATCGCGACTTTTAATATGAATTATTGAGTTATTTATGTTTGAATGTAATCAAACTGGGTAACTTCTAAAACAGTCAATGACAAACATCAAGTGATTTGAATGTTATCTCAACTCGGTAAACTATTTGCTGGAGCAGTCATAGGATATGATTAAGAACAATGTCCAGATACTAGGTTTGCGATCACAACTCATATTGTTGGTATGTATAACTAGTTTATTGGACTGGAAGCAGCGTTAACATGATGGAAAGGTAAAAAAGACATAGTTCTTTAACAAGTAATGAAGATTTGTGAATCGGTGAAGAAACTTGAAGTGGCAATAGGATCAATGATGTTTTTCATGAAGGAGTAAGGCAGTTCCAAGATTTTTGTAACATATATGACATCACATTTCCCAAGGTATACATTTGAGGTGGATTCTTCAAGAAGTTTCTTTTGGTCAAATGAGTTTTTGAAGATGGTTCAATTTCCAAGGTGAAATCCATATGTAAGCTAACGTGGTCAAAGAAAAATGGTTTATGATTTGTTAGATACATTGTGTCTTACCTAAAATGATTTGGATTGTTAATATCTCATATCTAGGGTTTATTTTAAGTCAGTGGAATAAAATCTATATATTGGAAAGTTGGAGGAGAATCTATTTGTTGATTTGCAAATTGTAGAAGGATTCAATGACAAAGCAAGTGAAGGAATTAAGTGAAATCAAGCCAAGTAAGAGTATAGTGTGTGGAGAATAATTTTAGAGCTTAATTGGATCTGATCATGTAGAGGTAGTGCAATTTCACATATCACTTTATATGTTTCTTTCTAACAATTGTAACAGTGAAATCCCTTAACATGGTGGATCCTAACAGATCTTTGTTGTAAATCCTCTAACAAGGTGGCATTCAAATTGAATGTTATAAAAGTCCTCTAACAAGGCTAATCCCAAAAGAGAAAAGATCCTAATAGATCTAAAGGCAAATACCTAAACCAAGTGGCACCTAATAGTGCTTTTGTAACCTTTAATAGGGTAAGCTCCTAACAGGGCATATTCCAGAAGAGTACAGATTTAGTGGGTATCAAATCCCACTGTGTTTTTTCCCATTTGGGTTTCCACAAGAACAAATATGGTGTTTACATTGTGTGATTGATTACTTATGGATGCATGCTTTGAAATTTTTATTTATATTAGTTTTTGCTGAATGTTTTGGTGCATAAAGTTTAAAGAGGTTGAAATTGTGAATTTGTTGATTACTAATTCACCCCACCTCTCAGCAATCAAACCTGTATATGTATATGTTTATGTATATGTATATGTATATGTATATGCATATGTATATGTATATGTATATGTATATGTATATGTATATGTATATGTATATGTATATGTATATGTGACAGTGACTAAAAATTGCATGCAAACCTTGAACCCTGATCAAGCCCAACCATAAGAAACAGAATCCATAAGCATTTAATCGTAATCCAAGAGAACACTACCTCATGAAAACAAAATAAACATGCTAAATAAAACTAAACCAAATGTTCCCATGAAACTCTTGATTCTCTTTTCCTCCTATCAACCAAGACCGTTTTGTGGATGAAATGAGGGTGCTCTCAGTTTTGTAGCACATAGCACAAGAGGCTATGGTGAATGGAGATGGCTGATTGATCAAGAAGATGGTAATGATGATAGATTTATTATTAATAATGATAGAAAGATAGAAATATGACAAGGTTATGATAGAAATATGGTAGCATGATATTGCATGACTAGTGTGGAGAAAATGTCTTTTATACAAACCTCATGAAAATCAATGGTTGAGATTAAGAGGCAATAGGAGATTGTGAAGGATGCAAGGTTAGGTAGGGTTTCAAAAAGAGTATATAGGATTAAGAGGCAATAATAGAATGAGTTGTTAAGATTAAGTGTTGGAAAAGGTGTGTTGACTATTCAAGGTACATTAAACCTAGACACAAGTTGAGTGGGAAAAGATCAAATGAAGAGGCAAGAAATAATTGGCGCAAGGAGACCATTCAAGAGTTGATCCATGTGATTACAGGTGATTGGTGGAAAATAGAAAATAATTTAGTAATTTATTAAATAAAAAAATATATTTATTTAATAAATAGAGGTAAAAGGAAATTTTTTTGATAGGTAAGAGGTCATAGCCAGTAATTATTATTAAATAAGTTTGAAATTGTATGCCTTTGGTAATTGTGGGCACCACTAGGAAAGAACGGATTAAAGAAAACCTCTAGTCTAGCCTAGAACTTATAAAAGTCCAAATTATTAACAATTTACAATTCCCTCTTCAGACATGCGGCCCAGTGAAGATAATCTCTTGTTTACAATATTACACTCACAACCTCGATTCCTATTCATGGCTCTATATTACTAATTTTATGATCCTTAATTGAGGTGGATCAAGCTAGGAGATTACATTTACATACTATCTCCTTTTGTATGCTACATATTATCCCTTATACAAACTTTAGAGATTTCACTTTTATTTGTCCTCCTTTTATATTTTATATACACTTCCTTATACCATCAGTGGAGATTTTTTATCTTATAGGCACCAATTGAGTCTCATATCACCTTCCTTTGATAGGGAGGTTGGATGAGCCAATCACAAGCTTGTGCTCTTAATCTTTCAATAAAAGTTAAGGTGAATTATCTACACACCTACTAACCTATAGGATATTTTCAAGGTTCTTGATCCCTTGGTCTCCTTAACCAACCCAACTACCAAGAAAGAATTACCAAACCAAGTCCTCTACTTGGTGCATACTAACTTTCAACTCACTAGCCCTTCAACTCACCTAAAGGACTTCCACCCCCATTATTATAAGGTAATCTTGCAAAGGTGAGGAGGTGTTCTTTAACATTTCAATTTGATCAACTAGAGGTGTTAGGAGTCCCTCTTGATTCATCTTGCTAGTCAATTTCTGCAATTAGCTTCAAAATAGACCTAATGGCTAGTAGCCCTATTAGGTCTACTATTTCAAGAAAGTAGGGATTTTCACCACTTATTTCCAAAGTCACCTTGAAAATATTATTTTCATTCTAGGTTAATTTTACAACCTCTCAAATATTTTTTGGGTCTTAGGGTTCCATCCTTTCGTACAATGCCCTAACCCAAAATGTGTCATTTTAGGAGGGTTTTAGGACTTCACTGGCTTCTTGGCTAGTCTAAAAGTGTTAGTATCCAATATGTATTGGACTGAACTCTCCTCTTACCAAGTCTTTGTTAGACTCCAAAATACACTTCCCAATATCTGATTGGGTCTTTGATTCACACCTGTGCAAGTTATGCACTCTACAACAATGTCTTCCCTAGTTGGTCTCACCACTGGCTTGCCTAGGGAAAGACCTTAAAAATGCTTCCTCTAAATTTGAGGGCCCAAAATAATATAAATATTATTTAAATTAAGTCTACTCACTATCCCCAAGAGGTCATATAGATTTAACATTGGGATAGTGAGCTAGATCTCCATATTTACAAACTGCTTGGTTTAAACCAGTGACAGTGCAAAACAAAAATATTTACAGAAAACTAAATAAAGAACTTCAAAACACAAAAAAATGGCACAAAAAACACTAAAAACAAATATCATAATCCATGCATGAGCTATAGTATCAAATCTAATTCATTTACATATTACTGTTACTTAATAACTAACAAATGTACAAGAAAGCAAGCACTTCTCTGTATTCTTCCAAACCAATTCCATACAATAGGTGTCTAACCTTGGTATTAGGTCATAATATGTCTTAAATAGGAAAACCATGTCTTTTGTTTCCACTTAGGGCACTTCTCCACCATTTTTGCAAACTTGGACAATGTTATCCGAGCAACTTTTAAAAGTTGCAAAAGTTGTTGAGCAACTTTTTACATCTTTTTGCACTTTTTCACAACTCAATGCAAATGAGATTAAAAACACCTCTAACCTCATCCTAGAATTCTATATTTTTTAAAACATGATTCCAAACATCTCCAATCCCTGATCACATCATTATGACATCATCATCTGTTCTAACCGATCAGGAGGCTTTACAACATTTTAGCCCCTAATTGCAACTTTCTAAGGACTTAAGACTCAACTAGACCCTAATCCCTATTATACTCACACACTATGGTCAAAATGACCTTATGAAATATACAACATGCCTCAGAAGGATTCACATAAAAAAATTGCATAGGATTGACTTACCAACCCATGGGTGTTCCTGCACCATTCTCCCCCTCTACACAAAGATTAAGGAACATGAGGGGATATCAGAGAGATACCAATGCTAAACTTCTTGAAATTGTTTTCCTCCACCCATGTAGCTTTGTATTCAGGGTGATCCTTCCACTGGACTAAGTGATCCATATACACCTCATGTTTGGTTGTCTTCTTCACTCTAGACTCAAATATTTTCTGCTTGAGGCTTATCTTTTGGAAGTCAAGCTACTGTACTGACATATTCTAAGATCTCTTGACTAGTCTGATTTGCTTCAAAAAATGGCCCCTTTAACTTCAGTAAATCTGCTACATTAAACACCGGTGAGATTCCCAAATCTGAAGGAAGTGCCAACCTATTATGCATTTTCCCCATATTTAGCTATTATATTACATGGTCCCACTCTTTTCATTAGGAACTTTGTAGGCATTCCTTTTTGCAATCTGGATTTGTTCAGATGAACCATGACATATTCTCCTACTTCAAACTGAACATCTCTTCTTTTCTCATCCACCTTGGCTTTCAATTTTTGAGTAGCCTCTATTATAGTCTTCTTAAATTGCTCCTAAATCTCTTTCATTGTCTGAGAGAATTCTTCTGCATGACCACTCCTATACTCCATTGATCCTAGATCTCTGAGCTCACATACTCCCCTTGGGTGCATCCCATACACTATCTCAAAAGAAACTTTGTCAGTGGTTCAGTTAACACTATCATTATAGGCATATTCAACTTGCGGCATAACTAGATCCCACGTCTGCCCATATTCTTTGGTTAGGAATCCAAGCAAGTTACCCAACACCCTATTAATCACCTCAGTTTGACCATTGGTCTATGGATGTTAAGTTAATCCAAAAGACAAGTTAGTACCCGGTCTACACCATAGAGTCTTTCAAATATGACTCATGAATTTAACATCCCTATCTGAGACAATGTTTATGGGAAGCCCATGTATCCTCACCACTTCCTTGAAAAGAGATGAGCTATGTAGCTTTCATCATGGGTAATCTTACAAGGAATAAAGTGACTCATTTTGCTAAACCTATCTACCACCACATACATACTATCCAATAATGTCTTGGTCTTAGGGAGCCCTACTATAAAATCCATGCTAATACATTCCCATGGTTTGTTGGGAATGGGCAAAGGTTGGCACAAACCCGCATTACTAGCTCTCCCTTTTGCTTTCATACAAACAACACACTATTCAACATACCTTCTTACATCTCTAGGAAACTTGGGCCAATGATAGAACCTCTGTACTAACTCCATGGTCTTGTTGATGCCAAAATGGCCACTAAGGATACCATTATGCTTCTCATGAATGAAATTTTATCTCATTGAACCCTTAGGGACACATAGTTGATTCCATTTAAACAAAAGACCACTTTTTAATGTATATTCTGCAAATTGAATGTGAAAGTGATTTTTAAAATTAGAACATACCTTGTAGGCTTCTGAGAAGTCTTCATAATTATTTTAGAGGTTTTTAAAACTCTCGATGTCAATGCTTTGGAGTTTAACTTCTTGCACTGTCAGCAATCTCCTACTCAATGCACCTGCCACCTTATTCAACTTTCCCTTCTTATGTTTGATAGTAAATGTGAAGGCTTGTTGATACTCCATCCATTTTAGGTACATGTTGCTCAATTTGTCTTGTGTGCTAATTTAACTCAAGGCTTGGTTGTCTGTGAACACCACAAACTCCTTAGGTAGGAGATAATGTCTCAATTTCCTAAGTGACTGTAATAGAGCATACAGTTCTAAGTCATAAGTTGAATAATTCTTCTTGGCTTTGTTGAGATTTTCACTAAAGAATTCTACAGGCTTATCCTCTTGGCTCAACACTCCTCCTACTGTCACTCCGCTTGCATCACACACTATTGTAAACAATTTGTCAAAGCTAGGTAACAAGAGGATAAGTTGAGTAGCTACTTGTTGTTTCAACTTATCAAAGGATTTTCCTACTTCATAAGTCCACTTGAACTTAGTTTTCACTCCACCTTTAATGGTATCTAGCACTGGTGCCCAAATACCACTAAAATTCCTTATAAATTTTCTATAAAATTGAGCTAACCCATGAAAGCTCCTTACCTCTGTCCCTGTGGTTGGTTTTGGCCATTTTAGCATAGCCTCAACCTTGTTTGGGTCCATCTTCAATGAAACTTGAGACACTACAAATCCCAAGTACACAAGTTCTTGTTTGAGTAATTCACATTTTTCCAAGTTTATAGACAATTATTCCTCTTGTAGCCTTTTGAGCACTATCTCCAAATGATTTAGATGCTCCTGATTTGTCTTTGTATAGCATTAAGATATACCACCAAAAATCTACCTGTATAATCCTTTAGCACTTCATTCATCAACCTCATGAATGTTCTTGGGGCATTGGAAAGCCCAAATGGCATAACTCTCCACTCATACAACCCTTCAGTGGTTTTGAAGGTTGCATTCCATTCATCCCCATCCTTTATCCTAATCTAGTGGTATCCACTTTTAAGATCCAATTTATTAAAGTACTTAGCCCCTCCAAGATAGTCCATCAAATCATCAATCCTAGGTATAGGAAATCTATATCTAATTGTAATCATATTGATAGCCCTAGAATCAGTACAAAGTCTCCACAATGTAACAACAAGTCTTGCTTTATACCCTATCTTCTTCTAGGGTATCCTATAGAAATCTTCTCTAGCCTATTAGGGTTCTTGACTAACCCTAATCTTCCAAGGAGTCTCTGCACAAGATCCTTCTTCTTTCAACTTGTTAACATCAACTAGGAAATCAATTCAAACTTATCTCAAGCTTCATGGGCATCTTCTTGCTACCACACACCAAGTGATCGAATAAGGTAATAATTGTCCAACAATGGAGAGGAAGGTCCAAAATAGGGCAATTGCATCCAATTCAATGCCTAGGAACATAATTTGTTAGGAGATACCAATTGAGTTCAAGAACTCACTCCAAACTTACCCAAAATAGGGCTACAAGCATTAGGCCTAATTAGGCACTTTTCCCAAATAACTTGAAATTATTCTTAACAAGATGGAAAAATAACTCCAGATCCTGATACCCTTTACAGAGACCTAAAGTATTTTCTAGGTCTTGCCTTCCCAAACTGTCCATACAGTGGGTTCCTACTTACAAGCCTAAATTTAAGGGTTTCAACTCAAACTGAGCATAGCCATCAGAGTCTTTGTTTTCACCATGAAGAATCCATCACCAAAGCTTCCCATTTAATTTGGGACTTCCCCATACACATATCCTCCTGTCCTCATGCTTTTATTGAAGCAACCAATGCTTTCAATCACTCCTTTCACCTCTGCAACTCACTGTGATCCCTAGCCATGCATCTCTGGCTTGCCTAGGGAATCACTGCAAAAATAGCTTACTTGCCTTCCAAGGCCCATACTTCACTATAAAATATATGCAAGTATTAATCTTCCTAATCCCAAAGGCCCATACAGATTCTACTGTGGGAAGAGAAGCTATGACCCCATTTGTAAAAACTGCCTGGTTCAGACCAGCGACCGTGCAGAAATCAAAAATATTTACACAAGCAAGGAAATATGAAAAAAACACAAACTAATCACATGCAGAATCAATAATTTACACAAACTATCTCATGCACCAACCAAAATGCAGAGTTCAATCCATTAAACACCAAGATGTATACAAAAAGCTCAACTATAACTGGTTTTTCAATTACACAGTCTGTACACTATTTTTCCAAATTCATCCAACCTCATATACAGGTAAAGGAAGACCTTATATAGTTGATTAGGACCCTAAATTAATGGTTTCAGATAGTTAGAAACCCAATTTCTTGAAGATGTCTTAATTGCAAAAAATGTTGTCAATGACAACATTGACAACTTTTACGACTTTTTGGATTCTTACATCCAACTTGGTTAACAACACTAGAAACTTAACCAAATGTATATCTAGGCTAAGTAAATCATAAAATATATCTCCTAGACACTTGCTTGTCCAATTTGACCCTTAAATGCATAATGCAACTTTTGCCACAACATTGACAACATTTACACAACTTGACAAATTTGGACAATATTTGCAACTAAGGTAACTAATGACCTAATGAGGCCTCCTAACCTATCAAAAAACACCTTAGGACCCATCTAGTCCTATTATTTCACTAGCTTCTTGGCTAAGACCACTACAAGCCAAAATCAATCTAGGAGCCTAGGTTATCAACTAGCCTTACCTAGGTGCTCCTGCACCATACTCCTCCACAAAGGAAAGTCATGTCACTCCTGTGGACAAAATATCTTCAGAGATGTTCACCTTCTTGAAATATACCTTGAAAAACCATGTTTCCTCTGATTTTGGTTTATGCTTCCATTGGATGAGGTGTTCCATGTACACATTGTGCCTTGTAGTCTTCGTGACCCTTGAATCCAGTACCTTATCTATTTCCAACTGTAGCTTGAGAGGTAACACAACAGGTTCAACATCACTGACAACCTCTTGACTATTCTGATCTATCTTAGCTATTGGACCTTTGAACTTGATCAAATATTTCACATTAAAAACATGAGATATATTCAAATATGAAGGTAAGTGGACCTTGTATGCATTAGCTCCATACTTGGCTAGTATCCTGCACGGTCCCACCCTCTTCATCTGAAGTTTAGTAGGCATACCCTTCTGCAACCTGGATTTTCTCAAATGAACCATCACATAATCACCTACCTCAAACTAAATATCTTTCCTTGTCTCATCTACTTTGGCCTTCAACTTTTGTGTACTGTCTTGTATTGTCTCCTTAACTTATTCTTGGATCTCCTTCATGGTTTAAGTGAAGTCCTTAGCATGACCACTCCTATACTCCATGCCTCCAAGGTCTCTAAGCTTGCACACACCCCTTGGGTGCATCCCATATATAGCTTCAAATGGGTTTCTCCCTATTGTTCTATTCTTACTGTCACTATATGCATATTCTGCTTAGGGAATGAACACATCCCATGTCTACCCATACTCTTTATTTGGGAACCTCAAAAAATTACCCAACACCCTATTTACCACCTTAGTTTGGTCACCAGTCTAAGGGTGGTAAGCTGAACCAAATGACAAGTTGGTTCCCAATCTACTCCACAATGTTTTCCAAAAATGGCTCATGAACTTCGCATCCCTATCTGACACAATACTTGGGGGTAGTCCATGAATTCGTACAATCTCCTTAGATAATAAGTGTGCAATGTTACTGGCATCATGTGTAGTTTGACAAGGTATGAAATGACCCATCTTACTAAATCTGTCTACCACAACATAAATACTGTCATGGCCATGCTTTGTCTTAGGAAACCCTACAATGAAATCTATGCTAACACACTCCCATGGTCTGTTAGGGATTGACAAAGGTTGATATAAACTTGCATTGGTAGCTCCCCCTTTGGCTTTCATGCACACTAGACACTGTTCAACATACTTAGTTACATCTCTCACCATCTTTGGCTAATGATAAAACCTTTGAACTAACTCTAGGGTTTTGTTCACACAAAAATGATCACTCAATATTCCATTATGCTTTTCCTCAATGATATTTTCTCTCATTGACCCCTTAGGGACACACAATTGATTCCCCTTAAGAAATAATCCACTTTGTAAGGTGAAATCAGAAAATTGGCTATGGAATGATTATGAAATCAGAGCATACCTTATAGGATTCACCAAAGTATTCATGTTCACTATAGAGTTCCTTGAAACTCTCTATCCCAATGCTCTTCAACTGAACTTCTTGAATGGTTAGCAACCTCCTGCTCAAAGCATCTGCAACCTTTTTCAAGTGTCCCTTCTTGTGCTTGATTATGAATGTGAATGCTTGTAGGTATTCCATCCACTTCAAGTGTCTATTACTAAGCTTCTCTTGGGTGTTTATATAGCTCAAGGCCTAGTTATCAATAAACACCATAAATTCTTTGGGCAATAAGTAATGTCTCCACTTCCTAAGAGACTGAACCAAAGAATATAGTTCCAGATCATAAGAAGAATATTTCTTCTTTGCTTCATTTAGCTTCTCACTGAAGAAGGCTACTGGCCTACCTTCTTGGATTAACATACCCCCTACTTCCATCCCACTTACATCACACTCCAAGGTGAATAGTTGATCAAAACTAGGGAGTCTAAGGATAGGTTGTGTTGCTACTTGATTCTTCAACATTTCAAATGCTTTCTCTATTGTAGAAGTGCATCTGAACTTAGTCTTGAGACCACCCTTAATGGTGTCTAGCAATGGTGCATAAATACCACTAAAATCCCTTATCAATTTTTGGTAAAACTAAGCTAACCCATGAAAGCTCTGGACTTATGTCCTTGTGTTTGGTATAGGCTAATTTAGGATAGCCTCCACCTTACTTGGGTCCATTTTAAATGACCCTTGGGAAACAAAAAATCCCAAATATACAAGTTATTTCTTGAATAACTCACATTTCTCAAGGTTTATGGACAACTTCTCTTCCTGTAATCTCTTAAGCACCATCTCCAGATGTTTCACATGCTCCTCTATTATCCTACTCAATATAAGTATATCATCTAGATGCACTACCACAAAGACCTCTGCAAATTCCTTAAGCACTTCATTCATAAGCCTCATGAATGTGCTAGGGGCATTTGAGAGGCCAAATGGCATAAATCTCCACTCATACAATCCATCCACAGTCTTAAAAGTTATCTTCCATTCATCCCCCTCTTTGATCCTAATCTGGTGGTATCCACTTTTGAAGTCTAACTTAGTGAAAAACTTTGACCCCCCAAGATAGTCCATCAAATCCTCTATCCTAGGAATGGGAAATTTGTACCTAATTGCAATCCTATTAATTGCTCTATAATCAGTAAAAAGTCTCCACTTACCACCTTTCTTGGATGTTAAGACCACTGGTGCAATGCATGGGTTGATGCTCTTCTTTATTAACCCTTGATCTAACAACTCCTGCACTTGTTTAGCCACCTCTAAGTTCTGATAAGGAGTAAGCTTGTATGTTGCCTTATTTGGCAATGATGCACTAGGTACAAATTCAATTTGATGACTTATGACTCTCTTTGGAGGTAAAGTTGTAGGAGTCCCATCACTAACTATGTCTTTATATTTCTCAAGCAATTATCTAATTTCCAATGGAAATGGATATTGTTTAGGTTTCTCTTCTTCCTTAGGCTTGAGTAAAATGGCATAGCCTTCACTCCCTTCATCTCTAAGGTCATTTAGGAACTCCTTCCTACTGCTCAACATAATACTAGGTGTCTTGGATTGTGTTTCATCTTCCTCTAATAGAGACTAAATTTTGAAAGTTCTTCCATCTTTCTTGAAGGATATGGAATTCTCCTTTCCATCATACACCACCCCTTTGTCATATTGCCAAGACTTTCCTAACAACAGATGGCATGCATCCATTGGCAAGATATCACAAATCAACTTATCTTTATAGCCTGCTATAGAGAACTCAACCCAAGTTTGCTCATTCACCAACACACTTTGGCCCTTGTTTAGCCATGTCACCTTATAAGGATTGACATGAGGTATCTTTGTCAACTTGAGCTTATTTACAACTTCCTTTGATATTATGTTATCTGTGGAGCCTGAATCCGCTATTACTTTGCAAACTTTTCCTAGGATTTTACATATGATCCTAAACAGTGCTCTACTATGCTTGAGTTTATCCTTTACTGGTTGTCTAATCAGAACCCTTCTGAACATTAGGTTCTCTCCCATCTCTAATTAAATGTGAT
This sequence comes from Thuja plicata, assembly GCA_018584345.1. NCBI lineage: Eukaryota > Viridiplantae > Streptophyta > Pinopsida > Cupressales > Cupressaceae > Thuja > Thuja plicata. The sequence goes on from MU224341.1 coordinate 1,284,141, forward strand.
CAACCTATGGAGTCTTGACACTTATTGTGTCTTCTTGAGAATATGATATCCTTTTGCCATTGTTTGAAGAAGTGGGCTTATCCGGGCACCTATAAGCAGGATGACCCAATTGTCCACAATTGTAACACTTCATACTTGCAAAGTATGATTTACTTCTACCTGAACCCCTTCCTCTACTAGAGCCTCCTTGAGTACCTCTTCCTCTGGTATAACCCCCTCTTGGATTACTTTCATTACCATGCTCTGTCAGTTTGGACTCTCCTCGATTCCTTTGCTCATTACCCCTGCCTTGATAACCACCTTTGTGACCACCTTGGTCTCTTCATCTGTCTCTTCCTCTGAGATTAGAATCTCCTTTCTTCTTGTTCCTCTCTTCCACCTTTAGAACTAATTTGTGGCACTTTTGAATAGTGGTTGGAGTCCACAAACTTATCTCCTCTTGGATGTTCCACTTTAGACCACCCAAGTATCTGGCTACCTTGATAGGTTCCTCTTCTTGAATCTTGGACCTAAGGCATAACTTCTGAAATTCCTCTATAAAGAGGCCACATCCAAGTCCTTTTGTTTCAGTCCTTGTCTTTTCCTATGAAGTTGAATTTCATAGTCCTCAGGCAGATAGTTCTCCTTCACCTTGGTCACCATGGCTTTCCAGTTAGCAATAGGTTGTTTACCCATCCTAACCCTCTCATCTTGAAGTTACTTCCACCATGTAAATGTTGATTCTCTGAGCCTTGACTTTGCCACTTTGAGTTTTATTTCCTCAGTAACACCTTCACATTTGAAATGGTTCTCCATCCCTTCAATCCACTCCATGACTACTTCTATATCCATCTTTCCACTAAATAGTTGTATTCCTTCAAATGTTTTTCCTCCTAGGGCTTTTATGACTTTCAAGAAGGGTTCTTAATTCAAGATAGGGTCTGGTTCAGTGATAATATCTTCCTCAATAATAGTTTTACCTCTGTCACTGCTTTCAACTTCTTTTCCTTTAGCTCTATCATCAACTACTTCTTGTAGTTTGATTCTCATATCTTCTAGGGCCTCTTCAAGGAGTCTATTATTCTCCCTTTTCTCACCCATCTCCTTAGCTAGCTCTACATTAGTCACCATACTAATCTCCCCTACTGATTCACCAGTATTTAGAGATATACACCAACTCCCAAATCTTTAAATTGCTCTAATACCAATATGATGTAACAAGAAGTCTTGCTCTATACCCTATCTTCTTCTAGGGTATCCTATAGGTCACTTCTCTAGCCTATTTGGTGCAAGAGCACCCTAAGGTCTTTAATAAGATCTTGAGAAATTTGGGCTTGTAGGTTGGTTTGGAAAACCATCCATGAATAAGTACTAATCTATAAAGTCTCTAGTGTGTTTTGAGGTGTGATTAGAGTTAGGAAGGATTAAGGTTTGATGTTGTTAGGTCTAGTTGATTCTAGGGGTCTAGAACCTAGAAGTCAACTCAAAAGTCAAAGGGTTGACCAAAGTCCCAAAGTGAGAATATTTTTAAGGTTTTAATGTTATCTAGTCACTTGAGGTCAATTGGTAAGGTTTGGAACCAATTAGGACTCTCAAAATGAGAAAATTGTCATTTTGACAAAAAGTTGTCAAAGTTGTCATGACAACTTTTAAAGTTGTCACGACAACATTTCCTAGTTTTTAGGAATCGGCTCTTATGGTGCCCAAATCTTGACTAGAGGGTCTAAATAGGTGGGATAAGAGTATATAAGGTTATTTCAACCCTAATCTGATAGTTATATTGGATTGTGTACGGACTGATGTTTGAGAAGGATCAATTTACTATGTAAGTAAGTTACAGAGCCATCATCCATCACTTTATTGGATTGAATGGATTGAATTAATGAATGGATACTGTTTGAAATGTAGTTACTAAGATATTTATGGAATTAGTTTAGTATATTTTACTTTCTGGCTAAGTTTTTATTTAAATTATTGTATTTTGCAAGTTCACTGGCCAGTTTTGGTCCAGTCATGTAAAGAATGGGTTTCTTTGGTGTTCCCGTGGTTAAAACTCCATGACCACTTGGAATCCATTAGAGACTTGAATATACTTTGTACATATGGATTTTGGAGTGTATGTGTGTATGGGAAGCTTGAAAACAATTAGGCCCTAGATGAGTACTAGCTATTCTGGCTAGGGTTACTGAGCAGTGCAGCAACAATGGAGGTTGCAATTTGATTGGTATGTGCCAATCAGTGATAGAGGAGTGTAGGGGCATGAGGTGCATACCTTTTTATGGAAGGAGGAGTTATGAGGATCTCATTAGATCAAGAAAATAGACCAATCTTCATGCCCTAGAAACCCTTATTTTTAGGGGTTTGGTAGAAGTCCAATGTACGGACAGAGTTGAGACTAGAGACCTAGAAAATATTAAAGGGGAAGAAAAACCCATAAATAATATGAATTTTTTTTCTATTTTTTCTAAGGGGTTTTAGGAGAAAATCACATTTTCAGTGAATAAGAGGGATAATAGGCCTAAAAAGGCTACAAGGCCTAGAAGACTTGATTTTGGATTTTGATTGGAAAATGAGTGAAGAGTTCCCAAAATTGAACCCACAAAGGGTGGATTAGACCTAAGGGGAGTTGAAACCAATCTTTGAGAAGTTGACATCATTGGAGTGGAAAAAGGCTAGTGAAGGCATGGATGCTAGAAAGCTATGGAGGAGAGAATAGAGAGGAGTTTGAAGTTGGTGGGAAGTTCCTAGGGAGTTAGGGGATTAGGAAAGAATCCTCTAGTTAGGGTAGAACAAGAGACCCTAAGAAAGACCAAGTGAAGGTCTTGGAGAGAGCTAGAAGGCTCTAGGAGAGGATCTCCCCATCAAATTGGTATTAGAGCCATTCAAAGGCTTGGGAGTGGAGTTACTGCATGACAGAGTGGAGTGAATCCATAGGCGAGAACATCATGGTGACCAATGTAGAGTTGGCCAAGGATTTTTCAGTGCAAAAAATCAAGAATAGGATTCTTGAAGAAGCAATGGAGGAAATGAAGATTAAGATGGCAGAGGTTGCAGAGATAGCCAACAAGTTGAGAGAAGAAATGTATGAAGGAATAGATAAAGGAAAGAAACCAGTAGAAGATGAAGTAGAACCAAAGCCTGATCCTCTTCTACCTGAGGAACCACTCCTCAAAGCACTCAAGGAATTAAGTGGGAAGGCTCTAGAAGGAATACCAAAATGATCTGGTAAGATGGACACTAAAATGGTTATGGAATGGCTTAGAGGGATGGAGACTCACTTTGAGTGTGATGGGATTACAAAAGAAAAAAAGGTGAAGATAGCCAAATCAAGGCTAAGAGGGCAATCACTTACATGGTGGAAGTTCTTGCAGGAAGAAAGAGAGAAAGAGGGAAAGAAGCCCATATCAAATTGGAATACAATGGTTGCAAAGGTGAAGGAGAATTACCTTCCGTAAGACTATGACATTCAACTGCATAAGAAGAGGTAGAACCTTAGGAAAAAAGACCTAGATGTGCTAGCCTATATAGAGGAGTTTCAAAAACTTTGTCTAAGATCAAGAATCCAGGAGACAAAGAGCATCAAAGTTGCAAGATACCTTAATGGATTAAGGTGGAACATTCAAGAAGAACTTAGTCTCTTTAACCTGACTTTCATTCATAGCTGTTTTCAAATGGCTTTGAAAGTGGAAGAGAAACTAAAAAAGAAACAAGATTCTAGTGATAGTAGAGGACAAAGTGACTCAAGGTACTCAGAGCAAGGATAAGAAACAAGTAGTAGGGGTGAATACAATAACAGAGGAAGAAGTTCTTACAATAGTGGTAGAGGAAGATCAAGAGGTTTTGGGAGAAGCTCTCACTTTTCTTCCATGAAATGCTACAATTGTAGGCAGTTGGGGCATCCAGCATATAGGTGTCCAGATAAACCAACATCCTCACAAGGGGAGAAGAAGATAGCTTATGCCCAAGAAGAAGATTTCTCTAAACAATAAGAGGTGAGTATAGATTCAGAGAAAGGAGAACACATCATGTTGAGAAGGATCCTAATCAAGACACCCACTAAAGATGAGCACAAACAGAGGAGGGATCTTTTCAGAGTAAAGTGAAAGATATTGGGGAAAGTGTACAAGGTGATCATTGATTTAGGGTCAATAGATAATGTCATATCTAAGGAGGCAGTAGAGAAGTTGAAACTCACCAAAATCTCACATGTGTGTCCCTATAAATTTACATGGTTGAATAAGGGTCAAAACATCTTGGTGAATGAACAAGTGTGGGTAGAGTTTTCCATTGGAAAGTATCAAGATAGGATACTATGTGATGTGTTTCCAATGGATGCTTGCCATCTATTTCTTGGTAGACCATGGCAGTATGACAGAGAAGCTATCCATAATGGGAAGGATAACAAGTACTCCTTCAAGAAAAATGGGGTAACTTTCAAAATCCAGTCTTTGATAGAAGAGGACATAGTGGAGAAGGTAGAATCTAGTGCCATGTTGATGAATGGGAAAGAATTCCTAAGGGATATGAAAGATGAAGAAGTTGGCTATGCAATCTTGTTAAAGCCAAAGGAGGAGGATACTCATAAGAAATCACCTATGCCAAAAGAGGTGAGAGAATTGTTGGATCAATTCAAAGACATAATTTGTGAGGGTACACCAGCTTCATTACCACCAAAGAGGGAGACAAGTCATTAGATTGAATTCATACCAGGAGCATCCTTGCCAAACAAAGCTGCATACAAGATGACACCAGAGAAAAACAAGGAGATAGCCAGGTAGGTGCAAGAGCTATTGGATCAAGGATTGATTAGGAAAAGTATCAGCCCTTGTGCTATCTTAGTGGTGTTGGCTCCTAAGAAGGGTGGTAAGTGGAGGATGTGTACTGATTCTAGGGCAATAAATAAGATAACTATCGGGTATAGATTTCCAATTCCTAGAATAGAAGATTTGATGGATTGCTTCGGGGGTGCTAAGTACTTCTCTAAAATTGATTTAAAGAGTGGGTACTATCAAATTAGGATGAAAGAGGGTGATGAGTGCAATTCTACATTTAAGACTATAGAGGGGTTGTATGAATGGTTAGTGATGCCCTTGGGCTTACCAATGCACCAAGCACCTTTATGAGGGTGATGAATGAAGTCTTGAAGGACTATATAGGAGTTTTTGTAGTTTTCTATTTAGATGAAATCCTCATATTCAGTAAAACCAAAGAAGATCATATGAAGCACTTGGAATTGGAGTTGAAGAAGTTGCGGGAAGAGAAACTCACCATAAACCTTGAGAAGAGTGAGTTCATGAAGGAAGAGTTAGTTTACCTTGGCTTTGTAGTTTCCAAGGGTGACTTGAAAATGGATAAAGAGAAAGTAAAGGCTATCTTGAACTAGCCTACTCCTAAGACAAGGACAGAAGTTAGGAGATTCCATGGGTTAGCCCAATTCTATAGGAAGTTCATTAGGAGATTCAGTGAGATTTTTGCTCCAGTCCTAGAGACTATAAAAGGAGGATTGAAAATAAAGTTTGTGTGGACCAAGGAAGCTAATGAGGGGTTTGAGAGGTTGAAGAAGGAAGTGGCTACTCATCCTATATTGTTGTTACCTAGTTTTGACAAACCATTCATTGTTGAGTGTGATGCAAGAATCATTGTAGTAGGAGCTATCCTAAGCCAAGAAGGTAGGCCTGTGGCCTTTTTCAGTGAAAGACTAAAAGAGGCTTAGTCTAGGTACTATTCCTATGACTTGGATCTATATGCTCTTGTACAAGCCTTAAAGAAGTGGAGGAATTATCTATTGCCTAAAGAGTTTGTTGTCTTTACAGATAACCAAGCATTGAGTTACATAAACACTCAAGACAAGCTTAGCTTGAGGCACATAAAGTGGATGGAATTCCTACAGTCATATACCTTCACTATAAAGCACAGGAAGGGGGTATAAAAAAAAGTTGTAGATGCCCTTAGTAGGAGGCTACTCACCATCCCAGAGATTCAGTTGCAAAGTATAGGAGTTGAAGGTTTTAAGGACCTATATGAGGGAGATTTAGATTTCTCAGAGGTGTATAAAGTGTGTAAAGATTTTGAGAATCACTTTCATAGTGAGTTTGTAGAGTATACATTGCAGAATGGGTTTCTATTCAAAGGAAAGAAACTTTGTGTTCCAAAAGGCTCAATGAGGGAGAACCTCATACATGAAAAGCATAATGGAAGCCTAACTGGACACTTTGGACTAAATAAGACATTGGACCTAGTGGAAAGGTTCTATTGGTGGCCAAAGATGTAGAAGGAAGTGAGAAGATATGTGGAGTAGTGTGGCATATGTCAGAAGGATAAAGGCACTTCATCAAATGCAAGACTTTACTAGCCATTACCCATCCCAAGTAGACCTTGGGAGTGCATAAGTATGGAATTCATAGTGGGGTTACCTAGGACTCCAACTGGTTTAGATAGTGTATTTGTAGTGGTAGACATGTTTAGTAAAATGAGCCACTTCATACCATGCAAAACATAACATGATTCCAGCCATATTGCCTACTTGTTTTTCAAAGTAGTGAGGATTCATGGCCTACCAATGAGAATTGTTGCAGACATGGATGTGAAGTTCATGGGTCACTTTTGGAAGACCCTATGGAAGAGACTAGGCACAAATTTGTCTCATGGATCTGCCTATCATCCTTAAATGGATGGCCAAACTGAAGTGATCAATAGAGTTCTTGGGAACTTGCTTAGATGTCTGACAAAGGAATATGGACAAGGATGGGAGCAAGTTATTCCACAGGCATAATTTGCCTATAATGATAGAAAAAATAGGAATACAGGAAAAATTCCATTTGAAATTGTGTATGGGGCACATCCAAGGGGTGTGATGGAGCTCAGAGACCTCAAAGGATATTAGGGAGTTAGTGGGCATGCTGATGACTTCACACAATCACTGAAGGAAGTTCATGAACAAGTGAAAAAGACCTTAATGGAGGCCAATCAAAAGTTGAAGGCAAAAAGAGATGGGGGAAGAAGAGATTTGCAGTTTGAAGTGGGAGAGTTAGTAATGGTGTTCCTGAATAAGGCAAGACTACAAAAGGGGATACCTAGTAAACTACAGATGAAAATAATTGGACCTTGCAAGATATTGGCTAAGTATGGGCCTAATGCTTATAAGGTAGAGTTGCCCAAGGAGATGTCAATTTATCCAATCTTCAATGTGAAATATTTGATCAAGTATAAGCATACATAGATGGATGAGTTGCAGTATAGTATAGAGGTGCATAAGGATATGGGAGAGTTCAAGACTCTGGAACAAGTCAAGCCACAAGTGGAGAAGATATTGGATTCAAGGGTGAATAAGAAGACAAGATGCAAAGTTTATATGGAGAATCTAGTGAAGTGGAGACAACAACCAGAGTCAGAGGCCACTTGGATAGCTAAGAGTGACTTTAAGAAGCATGGAATCAGTGAGAAGTTCCTGACACCACAGGTACCTTAACTTTCTTGTTGCAGGGGGAGGATGGTGCAGGAGCACCCTAAGGTCTTTAATAAGATCTTGAGACATTTTGGATTGTAGGTTTGAAAACCATCCATGAATAAGGACTAATCTATAAAGTCCCTAGTGTGTTTTGAGGTGTGATTAGAGTTAGGAAGGATTAGGGTTTGATGTTGTTAGGTCTACTTGATTCTAGGGGTCTAGAACCTAGAAGTCAACTCAAAAGTCAAAGGGTTGACCAAAGTCCCAAAGTGGGAATATTTTTAAGGTTTTAATGTTATCTAGTAATTTGAGTTCAATTGGTAAGGTTTGGAACCAATTAGGACTCTCAAAATGAGAAAATTGTCATTTTGACAAAAAGTTGTCAAAGTTGTCATGACAAAATTTCCTAGTTTTTAGGAATCGGCTCTTATGGTGCCCAAATCCTGACCAAAGGGTCTAAACATGTGGGATAAGAGTATATAAGGTGATTTCAACCCTAATTTGATAGTTAGATTGGATTGTGTACGGACTAGTGTTTGAGAAGGATCAATTTACTCTGTAAGTAAGTTACAGAGCAATCATCCATCACTTTATTGGATTGAATGGATTGAATTAATGAATGGATAGTGTTTGAAATGTAGTTAATAAGATATTTATGGCATTATTTTAGTAGATTTTACTTTCTGGTTAAGTTTTTTTTAAATTATTGTATTTTGCAAGTTCACTGGCCAATTTTGGTCCAGTCATGTAAAGAATGGGTTTCCTTGGTGTTCCCATGGTTCAAACTCCATGAACACTTGGAATAAATTATATCCTTGTATATACTTTGTACATATGGATTTTGGAGTGTGTGTGTAGGGGAAGCTTGAAAACAATCAGGCCCTAGGCGAGTACTATCTATTCTGGCTATGGTTACTGAGCAGTGCAACAACAATGGAGGTTGCAAGTTTATTGGTATGTGCCAATTAGTGATAAAGGAGTGTAGGGGAATGATGTGAAGACATTTTGATGGAAGGAGGATTTATGAGGAGCTCATTAGATCAGTGGAAGAAGATCAAGAAATCGTACCAATCTTCATGCCCTAGAAACCCTTATTTTTAGGGGTTTGGTAGAAGTCCAATGTACGGACAGAGTTGAGACTAGAGACCTAGAAAATATTAAAGGGGAAGAAAAACCCACAAAGTATATGAACTTTTTTTCTAGGTTTTCTAAGGGTTTTTAGGAGGAAAATCACATTTTCAGTGAATAGGAGGGCTAATAGGCCTAAAAAGGCTACAAGGCCTAGAAGACTTGATTTTGGAACTCGATTGGAAAATGAGTGAAGAGTTCACAAAATTGAACCCACAAATGGTGGATTATACCTAAGGGGAGTTGAAAAACCAATATTTGAGAAGTTGACATCATTGGAGTGGAAAAAGGCTAGTGAAGCCATGGATTCTATAAAGCTATGGAGGAGAGAATAGAGAGGAGTTTGAAGTTGGTGGGAAGTTCCTAGGGAGTTAGGGGATTAGGAAAGAATCCTCTAGTTAGGGTAGAGAAAGAGACCCTAAGAAAGACCAAGTGAAGGTCTTGGAGAGAGCTAGAAGGATCTAGGAGAGGAGCTCCCCATCACTATTAATGTTCTTCACCAACCCTAATCTTCCAATTAGTCTTTGTACAAGATCCTTCTTCTTTCAACTTGTTAACATCAACTAGGAAATAAATTCAAACTTATCTCAAGATTCATGGTCATCTTCTTGATACCACACACCAAGTGATCCAATAAGGTAATCACTATCCACCAATGGAGAGGAAGGTCCAAAATAGGGCAATTGCATCCAATTCAATGCCTAGGAACATAATTTGTTAGGAGATACCAATCGAGTTCAAGAACTCACTCCAAACTTACCCAAAACAAGGCTACAAGCATTAGGCCTAATTAGGCACTTTTTCCCAAATAACTTGAAATTGTTCTTAACAAGATGGAAAAATAACTCTAGATCCTAACACCCTTTATAGAGACCTAGAGGATTTTCTAGGTCTTGCCTTCCCAAACTGTCTGTACAGTGGGTTCCTACTTACAAGCCTAAATTTAAGGGTTTCAACTCAAACTGAGGATAGCCATCATAATATTCATTTTCACCATGAATAATCCATCACAAAAGCTTCAAATTGAATTTGGGACTTCTCCATACACATCTCCTCATCTCCACATGCTTTGATTGAAGCAACTAATGCTTTCAATCACTCCTTTCACCTTTGTAACTCACTATGATCCCTAGGCATGCATCTCTGGCTCGCCTAGGGCATCACTGCAAAAATATCTTACTTGACTTTTAGGTCCCATACTTCACTATAAAATATATACAAGGATTCATCTTCCTAATCCCAAAGGCCCATACATATTCCATGGTGGGAAGAGAAGCTATGACCCCATTTGTAAAAACTGTCTGGTTCAAACCAGCGACAGTGTAGAAATCAAAACTATTTATACAAGCAAGGAAATATGAAAAAAAAAAAAAACTAATCACATGTAGAATCAATCATTTACACAAAATATCTCATGCACCAACCAAAATGCAGAGTTCAATCCATTAAACACCAAGATGTTTACAAAAAGCTCAACTGTAACTGGTTTTTCAATTACACAGTTCGTACACTATTTTTCCAAATTCATCAAACCTCATACATAGGTTGAGGGAGACCTTATATAGTTGAAAAAGGCCCTAAATCAATAGTTTGAGATAGTTAGAAACCCAATTGCTCGAAGATGTCTTAATTGCAAGAAATGTTGTCAATGACAACATTGACAACTTTTACAACTTTTTGGATTCTTGCATCCAACTTGGTCAAAAACACTAGAAAATTAACCAAATGAAAATATAGGCTAATTAAATCATCAAATAGGTCTCCTAGATGCTCCCTTGTCCAATTTGACCATTAAATGCATAAATGTAACTTTTTCCACAACATTGACAAAATTTACATAGCTTGACAAATTTGGACAATATTTTCAACTAAGGTCACTAATGACCTAATGAGGCCTCCTAACCTATCAAAACAAATATTAGGACCCATATAGTCCTTATTTCACTAGTTTCTTGGCTAAGACCACTACAAGCCAAAATCAATCTAGGAGCCTAGGTTATCAACTAGCCTTACTTGGTGCTCCTGCACCAATCCACTTACCACCTTTCTTGGATGCCAAAACCACAGGTACTACACAAGGGATTATTCTCTTCTTTTTAAATCCTTGGTCAAGTAGCTCTTTCACTTGCCTTGCTACTTCTTGGTTTTTCTTTTGTGTGAGATTGTAAGATGCTTTGTTAGGCAATGGAGCCCCTGGGATAAAATCTATTTGATGACTTATAGACCTCTTAGGAGGTAGGGTTGCTGGTGTACCATCACTGACTATGTCTTTGAACCTTCCAAGTAGTGCTTGAACCTCCTCTGGTATGGGATTTTGTTTAGTATTTTCCACTTCCTTGGGCTTTACAACTATGGCATAGCCTTCACTACCTTATTATTGAAGTGAATTCACAAACTCCTTCCCACTGCTAAGTAACACACTAGGAGTCTTTGACTAGTTTCCTTGTTCATCTAGCAAGGACTTTATTTTGAATGTCTTGTCATCCTTCTTGAATGAGACTTTATTTTCTTTCCCATCATAAATGGATCCTATGTCATGTTTTCATGGTCTTCCCAATAGGAGATGGAATGCATCCATAGGAAACACATCACATATCAACTTATCTTTGTATCCTCCAATGGAGAATTCAACCCATGTTTGTTCATTTACAAGGACACTTTGCCCTTTGTTCAACCATGTCACCTTGTAGGGATTTCTATGGGGTATCTTTTCCAAACTAAGCTTCTTAACTACTTCCTCTGAGATAATGTTATTTTTGGAGCCTAAATCCACAACTTGTACACTTTACCAAGTATCTTGCACCTTATTCTAAATAAGGATCTTCTCTATTTAGGTTCCTCTTTAACTAGGTGCCTGATCAAGACTCTTCTAAACATCAGTTTCTCTCCCATCTTTGATTTTATGTGACTCACCTCTATGAATTGACACTTAATGTGTCTTCTTGTGCATAGGCCACTCTCTTTTCAGTGTTTGAAGAAGATGCCTTCTCTGGACACCTATAAGCAGGATGTCCCATTTGTCCATAGTTATAAAACTTCATCCTAGAAAAATATGAATTGCTCCTGCCTGCACCTCTTCCTCTACTAGAACCTCCTTGAGTTCCTATACCTCTTCCATAACCTCCTCTATAAGTTGTCTCTTACTATTCTCGACAAGCTTAGACTCTCCTTGGCTTCTTTGTCTAGTCCCTCTTCCTTGGTAACCACCTCTATGAACTCTTTGGTCTCTACCTCTTTCTCTATTCTTGGAAGTTTGATCTTGTGTCCTCTTTCTCTTTTCCTCAATCTCGAGGGCTAACTAATAACACTAGTGTATATTATTGGTACTTAATAGAGTCATCTCCTCTTAAATATTCTATTTTAGACCATTCAGGTACCTAGACACCTTAAGGCTCTCATCTTTGGCCACATTAGAACTTGAACAAAGTTTTTGAAATTCCTCTATATAGGAATTTACATCAAGATCCTTTTGTCTCAAGCTCTATCTTTTCTTATGCAATTGTATTTCATAGTCATCAGGCATGTATGCTTCTGTCACCTTGACCACCATGCCCTTCCAAGTCGAAATTGGATTCTTGCCTTATTTCTTCCTTTCTTCTTGAATGAGCTTCCACCATGTCAATGCAGAGCCTTGAAGTCTTGATTTTTTCACCCTTACCTTCTATGCTTCTATGAATCCATCACATTCAAAATGGTTCTCCATGACTAGATCTACTTCCATCCTTCCGCTAAACATTGATATCCCTTCAAGAGTCTTACTACTCATGGATTTCAAGGCTTTCAAGAAGGGGTCCTCTTGCAACACAGAGTCATATTTTTGGGGTTTTTTCCTCTTCATCATTATTTTTCCCTTTGGCTTCCTTCCCTTCTATTTTATCACTGACTTTGTTAGTCTTTGTTTGCACTTCAATCAATGCTTTCTCTAATTGAAATTCTTTCCCTTGATAGCCTACTGTCTTCCTCCTACTCATCAAACTATTTAGCCAATTCTACATTGGTCACAATGACTGAAGACCCACTGGATTCACAATTCTTAAATACACTACGCAATCCCAAATATTTTTGGGGATCTAATACCAATCTGACAGGGAGGTTGGATGATCCAATCACAATCTCATGCTCTTAGTCTTTCAATAGAATTTAAGGTGCCTTCTCTACACACCTACTAACCTATAGGATCTTTGCAAGGTTCTTGATCCCCTGGTCTCCTTAACCAACCCAACTACCAAGAAAGATTTACCAAACCAAGTCCTCTACTTGGTGCATACTAACTTTCAACTCACCTAAAGTGTTAGAATAACTGAGAGGGGGGGTGAATCAATGGCCTCAAAATATTCCAATTACTTAACCCAAAAACTTAGTACCACAATATTAAACCTCTATTTATCTTGAGACCTACAAGATGAATGCCTTCAAACAATCTTAACAAATAACTACTGCTCAGAGTTCACTATTAAACCTTATTCTTACTGTTTACCGATTAACAGTCTTTCATTTACTGAAATATAGTAAATGACTTAGTGTATACTGATCACTCTTGATTTAGTTATGTGTAATGCAAAGCACTAAAGTAATGACTCATAAACACATTGACATGGATTTTTAACATGGAAACACTCTTAAGAGAAAAACCACTTGGGACCGGTAACCCAAAATTTTCACTCTTCTGAAGTGAGCTCGGTGAAGAGTCAACCTTGTTAAAGGTTACAAACATACTGTTAGGTGTGACCTTGTTAGAGGATTTAAAGAGAATAGTTTGTCACTTGATATCGGGCATCTCTATGCTACCTTTTATGACCAAACCCAATGTAGTTTGTCAATTGGTATATGGAATCTCATGCTATCTTCATGATCAAAATTTTTGATACTCCTTGGGATGTATCTCAATATATAAAGGATTGTTAAGTCCTTCTCAGTTAAGAGACTTTCTGATCCAATGGTTAAATTGAAACAATAAATGATTTGTTCAAATATACAACTACACACTTGCAGATTTTTAGATCTATTGTAAGCTTATAATACCTTTCTGATCAATGTATCTTTTCAATACCTTTGCTCAAATTTTTTTTTCTCAATGATGTTGTGCTTCTCTATTGTTCGGTGTCCACATAAATATAGCTTTGTTCTTCAGCTTGATTGATAAGGACTATATGAACTTGTTCTTCACCAGTTTCTCTCCAGCATCCTTCTTCTCTATTCATCCCTCCTATTCATAATGAATTAGATTATCTCTTTATAGACATGATATCGCTGTTTCTAAGTTCTTGACTTTCTTTTTCTTGGTGTGATCCACAATTCTATCTAATCTTTCTTTAAAGCTTTTACTCCTATTTTATCTCATAGATATCTTCTTGCCAACTGTAATAAAACTTCTTTAAAACTCTCTCTTATCTCTGGCTTCAAACTTGTCAATGAAAACAATATTAACAACTAGTTAACTCCTTCTTTATCTCTTTCTAGCTAAGTCTTTTGTCATTTTTGAACTTCAGTTCCTTTCGGTGTTTTAACTCTTGTTAGCTTCGGTCAACACTTCAGTTCTCCTCGGGCATCTCTGTCAGGGTTGTCTGTCTATCGGGCATCATTGTGAAGTTCTACTCATTAGTAATGATTGTGATTCTTCTCGTCGATAATGCTTGTTGGGTTTCTTTCTCGGGCATCACTGTGAATTTCCTCTCGGGGTTCTCTATCCATCAGGGTGCACTACCCATTGGTGTTTGTTGTCACTTTGTGAATACTAATCTTTTATGCATTACTGAAAGCATAACCTTTTTCTTTCTGGTTCTCTGAAGTCTTTGACACTTTGTATATAACCAATCAAATTATATCAAGTTGAAATCAATGAAAATACAATCCATTAACTAATTTAATGTCTTGTATTATCTTTCTGCATTTCGGTGATCAACTTAACATCTTTAAACATTCAATCAGTTATGGTTCATCAATCTCTCCCTTTGGCATTGATGGAAACACACTACATTATCACACTATATTATTTCTAATACAATATGAAATATATCAATTTGTAGTTCATCTAACTACCAATATTTTTGTTCTATAACCAATACAAATGTCTGGCTCTTGGTAAGCTCATATAGCTTAGATTTGTTTCTTGCAGAGTGCTTCTCTTCAATATTCAATCCCTTTACTAGATAGATGTATCAGCTTCTGATTCTATTTCTGATATGTGCTCTACCTTGATTGTTCTTCTCCTTGATCATCTCTTTTTCCTTTGACAACAATCTCTCTTTTAGTATGTATTCTCTTCCTTTTATGGATATTTCATATGTAATCTCTCCCTTTGGATATTTTGGATATTCTCTCCCTTTGGATAATGTTAATCTCTCTCTTTGAATTCTTAGGAACTTCTCTCCCTTTGACAACATTTCCAAAGTAAACTTTGATTATGCCAAAGTTATATCCTTTTACCTTTTTATAATATACTCCTTGAATTTCTATATCCATCAGCAATACAACTCTGTATTAGCCAAAATTATCTCTGGTGTTCAGTGCCAATTTGTACCTTGTTGTGTACATATGTATCTTTGTAGTCCATTTCCTTACTTGCATCAACATGAATGATCTTCTGATTTGTGTATAGGCTGATGCAATTCCCTAGTCAGCTTATTGATCGATAGACAAGGGTTGCACCCCTAGCCTCTATCTTAGGTACTCAAATGTTCCTTTCGGCAATGACTTGGTAAATATTTCAACTAATTATTCCTTGGATTGAACATATTCTAGTATCACTTCTTTTGCTTGCACTTGTTCTCTTAAGTAGTGATACTTGATAACAATATGCTTAGTCTTAGCATGCATGACTGGATTCTTTGATATGTTTATTGCACTGGTATTATCACAATAGATAATCACTGGTTCAAGAATCTTCATATTCATACCTTCTAGTAATTGTTTGATCCATGCAATATTTGAGCAGTTTGCATCAACAACCACATATTCTTCTTCTGCAGTAGATTGTGAGATGCATCCTTGTTAGTAATAATTGAGAGGGGGGGTGAATCAGTGGCCTCAAAAATTTATACTTTAAAATTTAATCCACCAATTAATACACCTCAGATTATTAAGTCCCTACAAGATATATGCCTTTAAATAATTAACTGTCTGTCGGTTTACCTTGTCTGTCCTTATTCTCCTTGATTACCGATAAGAAGAAAACTCATTTACCGATCCTCAGTAAATATGCAGAGTATACCAATCAATCTAGAAATGCATATGTGAAATGTAAAACAATAAAGTAATAAACCATACACACATAACACATGGATTTTAACGTGGAAACCCTATTAAGGGAAAAACCACTGGGACCAGTACTCCAAATTTTCACTCTTTTAAAGTGAGCCCTGTTAGGAGCCAACCCTATTAAAGGTTACAAACACATGGTTAAGTGCGACCTTGTTAGAGGATTTTTATACATAGGTCGTCACTTAGTATCTGGCATCTACGCTACCATCCTTGAATCAGTCTTTAGACTGTCAATAGGCTTTATGCTAATCTTACTACCATCCTTGAATCAACCTTACTACCATCCTTGAATCAACCTTCTTCTTAGACTGTCAATAGGCTTTAGGTAAGACCACTGCTACTATCATGAATCAACCTTTTTGGTAATATGTTAGGATATACCTCAATTATAGAAGACAGTTAAGTCCTACTCTATTAAGATACTTTAATGCTTCAATGGTTAAATTGAAACACTATGACCTATTTCTAATGCAACTTTGAATTGCAGATATTCAGATCTATTTATGTAAAATACCTCTCTGATCAATGTATCAATTCAATTCCTTTGTACTTCACACTTTCTACTCTATGATGCTGTGCTTCACTGTTCGTCGGTGTCTGCAGAATTCTTTAGCTCTCCCTTAGCTTGATTGATCAGGACTCTATGAAGTTTATCCTTCACCAGTTTCTCTTCAAAATCTTCTTTCAATTCACTCCCCCGTGTATCTGAGTGCATCTAGAAATGAATTATGCTTGTCTCTTATATAGACATGATTTTCCTTGATTCTTGATTCTTGATTCTTGGCATGAAAAACAATCCAGCCAATTTGATTTATGACTTTAACTCCTGATTTATCTCATAGTTATCTTCTTGCCAACTGTATAAATCAATTGCTTTAACTGTGGTCAAATAAAACAAATAAAAAAACTAGTTAAGTCTATCTTTAAGCTCTGCCAGCTAGATATTTTGTCATTTTTTGATCTCTCTATTTTATCGGTCAATTTTGCAGTTCATCACCGGTGACAACTTCCAGTTTCGTTAGTGTATCTTCAGTTAGCTTCAGAATCTCCATCCGTTGGGTATCATTGGATCTTGCTCTTTGGGAAACTCTATTTTCAGCTTGTCCAACATCTTGTGATTCTGCTTCGTTGGGCAACACTATCTTCTGCTTGTTGGGAATCACTATGACTTTATCTCTATCTTTACCGGTGGTGTGCACTCCATCGGTGTTGTCTATCAGTTAGTGAGTACATGAATTTTATGCATTGCTGAAAGCATAATCATTGTTCCATTAATTCTCTAAAGACTTTGGCATTATGTGTATGACCACACAGATGATATAAAGTTGACATCAATGAAAATATAAACCATTAACTGATTTAATTTCTTGCATCATCTTCAACTTAACATTATCAAACATTCAATCAGTTACATGTCATCAATCCTTGCTTCTTGCTGATCCATGTGACAAGTCTGTCACCCATGAAGAATGCTCCTCCAGTTGTTCTCTTCCTGTCATCTAAGTTTCTATCCCAACCATTATCTGTATAGAGTTGAAGCTCAAATTTACCCTTTTTATTATACCATAAGCCATAGTCATCAGTGTTCTTTAGATATCTCAGAATTCTCTTGACAAAAGTCATATGTGATTCTTTGAGATTAGCAGAGAATCTTGCAACTATTCTAACTACATGTGCTATATTTGGTCTGGTATGAACAACATACATTAGTTTGCCAATCATTGATCTATACAAGGTCTGATTTACCTCATTTGATTTGTGTTCTTTTTTCAGCTCACATCCGGTTGTCATAGGTGTTCTAAATTGCTTGGAATCTTCTTTCTTGAATATCTTCAACACTTCCTTGATGTATTTGGACTGAGTGATATATATTTCTGCATCTTGTTGAAGAATCTGTAGACCAAGAAAGAATTTGATCTCCCCAAATATAGACATTTCAAACTCTTTACTCATTTCATTAGCAAATGATTTACATAACATATCATTACC
Organism: Thuja plicata; assembly: GCA_018584345.1. Lineage (NCBI taxonomy): Eukaryota > Viridiplantae > Streptophyta > Pinopsida > Cupressales > Cupressaceae > Thuja > Thuja plicata. The sequence continues at coordinate 1,301,944 of MU224341.1, forward strand.
CCCAAATATGATATCATCAACAAATATTTCAGCAATCAAAATGTTATCATCAATATCTTCTTTTAAGTACAAATTTCTATTTTCAATTGTTGTTACAAATCCAATGCTTATGAGATAGGAGTGAAGTCTTTCATACCAGGCTCTAGGTGCTTGTTTCAATCTATACAAGGCTTTATGTAGTCTACATACCATATTTCTCTTGTTTGGATCAACAAACCCTTATGGTTTCTCAATGTATATCTCTTCTTCTAGTATTCCATTTAGGAATGCAAATTTGACATCCATCTGGTATACCTTGAATCCATTGTATGCAACATAAGCAAGAATAATTCTAACTCCTTCTATTCTAGAAATGGGTGAAAAGGTTTCTACATAGTCAATACCTTCTTCCTGTGCATAACCCTTGCATACTAATCTTGCTTTATTCCTTGTGACCTCTCCATTCTCATTCAACTTGTTTCTAAATATCTATTTGGTACTGATGACATTCTTGTCATATGGTCTTGGTACTAGTGTCCATGTACTATTCTTCTCAATCTGTTCTATCTATTCATTCATAGCACTAACCCATTCTTCATTTTCAAGTGTAGTATTAACAAATTTAGGCTCAAAATCACAAAGTAAACATCTAGTTTTTAGTGACTTACTTCTTGTTCTCATTCTAGCCTTCTTGTCTCCTATGATCTGATTCTGTGGATGATGTCTTCTGACATACTTGGAAAGTTTTGGTTCAGCTCTTTGTCCATCATTCTAAACATCATCTTGACCTTCATTTTGATCTCCATTTCTTGGAACATCATCTTGAGGAATTTCCTGATTTTCGGTAATTGCAGCCTGATGCTCGGGTGCACTGTTCTGTTGCTCGAGAGAGATACACTGTTGCTTGGGTAGATGTCAGCTTCTTTAGTGCAAACAAACCTGTTGTATTCTTTTGGCTCTTTTCTACTTTCCTTATCATTCTTCTCTGCAAATTTATCTATTCTTACATTTGCACTTTTAATGATCTTGTTAGAGGACTTGTTAAGACATTTATAAGCCTTGCTTTTGATGGAATAACCTAGAAAGATACCTTCTTCACTTTTGGAGTCAAGCTTTCCATTTCTATCATCTTTCAAAATATAACATTAACTTCCAAAGATTCTGAAGTAACTTACATTGGGTGTGTAACCATACCATAGCTCATAGGGTGTCTTCTTTGTGTCCTTCTTTAATTGTAGTCTGTTCAATGTGTAGACAACAGTACTGACAGCTTCCCTCCAAAAATTTTTAGTGATGCTTTTCTCAATCATCAGTGTTCTTGCACAATCAACAATGGATCTATTTATTCTTTCAACAATTCCATTTTGCTGTGGTGTTCTTGGTGTAGAAATATGACTTTTAATTCCATGCTCATTACAGAAGTTAGTGAGTTCATCTAAAATAAATTCCCCTCCTCTATTTGATCTTAAGCATTTCAATTCCTTACCACTTTTTTTTGACCATATCCTTAGACCATTTAAACATCTTGAATGATTTTGATTTATCTTTTAATAACATAATTGTCATCATTCTAGAATAATGATCTACAAAGAGAATGAAATACCTATCAACATAGTAACTCTTTGTCCTCATGGGTCCACATAAATCAATATGGACTAATTCTAGAATTGCATTAGATGTATGATATTTTCTCTTGAAACTAGACTTTTTCATTTTACCTTTTTGACAATTCTTGCACACGATGTATTTGGGCTTTGACATGCTCGGTAAGCCTCTTACTTTCCTTTTATTGCTTATCTTTATCATATTGTCAAAATTCACATGGCATAGTCTTATATGCCACAACCATATATCTTCATTTCTAGCCATTAAACAAGTGGTGTTAATGTCACCAAGATAGAAAAGGTTACCTTTTTCCTATTCACCAGTTCCTATCAATCTTCCTGATTCATTGAAGATCTTTTCCTTCTTATTTTCAAATGCTACTCAATGACCTGTGTTATTCAGCTGTGAAACACTCAATAGATTATAATTAGGTCCTTTTACCCAGTAAGCATTTTCACATTTGACCAGGTTATTACCCATTCTTACTGATCCACCATTATAGTATTCAAAAGTTTCAAACTTTTGTTTATCACAGGTCATGTGGTGTGTTGGGACTGAAAAAAGCAGTAAGGGTTTTTGAAGTACCATGTTAAAATTTTGCATTTTGACCCCCTAAAGTGCTTTTTGAGCTTATTTTCCTAGATGAGATTCTGAATTTTTCCATGCATGTCAAGTAATTATCACTCTTGTTTAGGAATTTGAAGACATCCCAGTTTGTCAGTTTCAAGTTTCAAGTTGTTTCATGATGTCTTGGTTTGAGCACTTGTCAAAATCTGCATTTTTGCCTAAGTGTCAATTTGTTGTAATAGGCCCAGTTCACATTTGAATATCTTGTGTCCTATTGAGTTTCATGGCCCACCACTTTGGGGATGTTTAGTATGCATATAAAATAACCTATGTTTCAAATCCCAAGTCATTTCGATATGTTTTGACTAGTTTTCAAACCCCTCAAAGTTGGTAGTTTGCTGTTGTCATGCATTGTGTAATTGATCAGAATTCTGAGTAGCCCTGTTTGACTGACTGTGACTTTTGACCTTGTGAACTAATTGAAAAATTCCTTTTGTACTCCATTATAGAGGTCAAATAATTTTTGAGTATCCATCTTCAAGTTATGACAAGTACATTTGGTCAGTTTGCTAAGCCCATTCCATTTGCAGTTTCTATCAGTGTGCCAAACTGTCAAATGTAGATTTTTGAATGACCTACTTTGAGGTCTTACAATTTCAAACCCAGTTGATTGAAATGGATAATTGAAAGCTCCCCTATATTCTAGGCATGGAAATGTGCTATCCTAATGATTTTTAGGTCAAGATGAATCCGTTTGTCCAGTTTTCCAATCCGATTTTGTTTGCAGTTTCTAACAATTTGATGCAGATCAGTTGAACAGTTTGGTCGGAGGCCTTGTTTGTGAGGGTATATCTTGAAAAACATGATTTTTCATATCAAGAAAATGGTTGCCCTGAATTATAGACCAAATTTACTTTCCAGTTTGCAAGGTTTCAGATCTTGAGGGTTTTGTTTGCACAATTTTCTAGATGCTTTTCATTTGCAGAAATTGCTATTTCTCATTTGTTCTTTTTTGAAAGTTCCAAGTGGCTACTTTCGAGGGGCTGCCAAATGTGCCTAGATAATTTTCAAGAGGCACCCTTCTAGATATATATTCTCCATATAGCCTACTTCTAGTATTTAAAAGCTTAGATCCCCAGGAGGTCTTTTGACATGTTTTCAAAGTCAAAACCAAATGTGTTTACCGCTATCTGACAGAGTGATTTGCAAAATTGTTCTGAATAGGCAACTTGGGCGATTAAAATCTTATGACTGGTTGGGTTTCCTCAGCTGCCGCTTTATATTATGGAAGAATGTCAATCATAGAACATGTGTGCCCAACACCATGTCTCGGTTATTGGATCTTGTTAGTTTTTAAAGGCAGCCCCAAAGGCCAGTTGCCATTAATGTGATCATCTTACAGAAATGTGGAAAAAGTGAAAGATGTGATTAAATCTTTGATGCACCTTGGTTTGTTCTCACTGAGTGAATCCATTGTGGTATCTTGAAGGTAGTTTGGAGTTCTAAGAAGGATGTCATTCTTTCCCTCACTTAGACATATTTGTATCATTGTTTGATCATGAATCCTAGCTACTATGATTAGGAGAATATTGAAAGTAGCACTGTAAATGCTTACCTGTCAAGGCTAATGACATATACATTGCAAGACTTGGAAGATGCTAGTTGTGTAGAGGTTGACAAAGTTAACTTTGTCGAGCCTCTTATGTTGGGCACTGTTGCTTGTTAGTACTATCTTAGTTACAAAACTGTGTCACTCTTTATAAAAAATACTCTCAAGACATTATTCCATGTACTCTGTGATGCTTCAGAATATGATGAGCTTCCTGTTTGCCATAATGAGGAACATATTAATGAAATATTATCAAAAGAGGTGGAGTATGAGGTTGATAAATATAGTTTGGATGATCCACATGTAAAAACCAATCTGCTGCTTCAGGCTCATTTCTCATGACTGGATTTGCCCATCATTGATTATGTCACTGACCTAAAATTTGTTTTGGACCAAAGGGTTATGGTTAAAAGGAGTCCTCCTTGTGGATGTTACCGAGCATGACAAATGATATGGTAAATGTTTTGTGGCAGGAAGGGATGGCGGAAGTGTAGAAATTGTTGGAATTCTCAAAACCATATTTATGGAAGAATGATACAACAGAACTGTAGTAATTACTGAAATCATTTCTTACCAAACATGAATTGATAGAACTCTTCCAAGTCTTGGGACAATTTCCTCAAATTCAAGTGGACTGGAAACTTGAAAATGGAATTCGACAAAACACTTTCAAGCAATGCAATTGGCAGGTGTAAAGCCAGATATCAAAACCTTGCCAACACTATGCAGATAGTGTATGAAATGAAAAGAAAGGCTACACAACATAGGGAAGGTTTTAAATTGCGTGAATGGTAGGGATTGCATTTTTAGAAGTCAGTGCAGTATCCCATGGAGTTTCACGCATAATATAAAGCATGATACCAAGGGGCCAACAAACATTAAAAACAAAACAAACAAAGCAACAACAAGAAGCTACGCAAGAAGCCAAAGAGGACATAGTTTTAAAATGTTCTCAAGACAAATGCAATCTACAGATGCAAGACACCAAAGAAGATGCCCACGTTGCAAGACAAAAAGGGTATTAAAAAAAAATTTGGCAATCTGCGCTGAAGTTTGAGGATATTCATTTTCCATATGTAAAATTAAAAAAACTTACCAAGTTTCAAGCAGTGGAAGAAAAGAAAGAAGTCTTTAGTAACTTTCAAGTAGAATGCAATTGGCTGGTGTAAAGCCAAATTCCACAACTGCTGTCGGCATCCTCCCTGTCTTTTGTTGGTAGCCTCCCTGCCAATACAAAATGTGGAAGTGTCGAACTGTTTGATAAGATGCCTCAAAGAGATGCCATCTCATGGAACGATGACTGCAATAGATGCTCAAAACACATTTGTTGATAGGGCTTTAGAAACTTTCAAGCAATGCAATCTGCAGGTGTAAAGCCATTTCTTTGCGCAGGGTATGTAAAGGGCAGCGCATGGAGGACAGAGCTCAAATAGAAATTGGCAGGTGTAAAGCCAAATTTAACAACCTTGCAGGCTTCCTCCCAGCCCATGCTAAAATGGAAGCTTTGGAACAAGGCATGTTCATTATTTAAAGCTTGCGCAGAAGATTGAAGAGACCAGCCAGCGCAGCACAACACACATGGAAGAGGAGGTCATTAAGCAAGTGAAATGTTAGTAAAAATAAGCCTGCACATTATATTGAGAATGGACATTCAGCGTAGACATGGTGACATAGATAGTTGCACAGGGATCATAGGGTGAAGGACCACATAAGGAGTATGATGAATGGAGGCCCACATTGATTCAACATCAGAGACCCTGCTCTATTTTCAAACAAGCAGACGCGTGAAAAATAGGAGTTAGAGTTTTATAAGAAACTGTGAGGAGGCATTATCCCACATTGGATGGGAAATAGAAATATCTATGTTTCAATACCACAGCGCTTTATGTATAATTTGAAGTAAATCCAAGACCACTTGGAAAATGTAGGCTAGAGGGCTAGGTGCGTGGCAGGGCCCACAGTATTTTAATGCAAAACACATAAAACTTTAAAAAAATCTCAAGAACAGTATCCCACATGTATCCCTCAATAGGATTTTGAAGAGTTTATAACCAAAACCACTCAGTATGTATTTCGAAGAAGAAGGAAGAGGCTATATCCGCGCGTGTAGGAGCTGAGGGCTTACCTCCAAAACTATGCCCGAAGAAAAGACGCCCAAATTTTGGCGGGGCCCACAGTGATGATGTGGCAGATGACTGGGCATAAGAGGCTGCATGTCTGGGCATGAATCTCTTGGTGGCCAAAATCGATGAATGGCTTAATGGCTTAGTGAGAAAGTTGCAAGGAAGATAAGCTTAAGCCATTAAGCCATTGGTCCACGTGGCACAAATGACAAGTGGCGCCTAGTGGACCAGTCAGCCAATCAGAGAATGCCATGTGGCACCAATTGGCACAAGTCAAATGCAATTCAGAGGCACCAATGAGAGATCGACATGTGGCGCCAAGTGGACATGCAGACCAATCAGAGGGTGACACTTGGTGCACTCTGGTGAGATGTGCAGTTTTCAAATGATTTTTTATTTTAATTCATTTCAACAAGTGGGTTAACTAGTGTGCAAGTTGACAAAAAATCAAAGGTTGACTTAATGGCTTAATGGAAAGATGCTCACCATCTACCCATTAAACCATTAAGCCCAAGTGACAAGTGTTGCGTTCTGGTGCATTCTGAGAAAATAATGAATTAATTGAAATATTTGATTAAATCCATCACAAATGGCAAAGGATTAAAAAGTGAGCAGCTTCAACAAGATCCAAGGGCTGACTTAATGGCTTAATGGAAAGATGCTCACCATCTAACCACTAAGCCATTAAGCCTAGGTGACAAGTGTCACAATGAGACAAAA
>MU224341.1:1332213-1347363 GCA_018584345.1 Thuja plicata
TGTGATGCACTTGTTAGAATGCAACTACATAAGTCTTTGATCTGATGATAAATGCAATCTTCAATTGCTGATAATAGATCCTATAAAGCTTCATACATTTAAGTAATCATCCTTCCATGATTGAATAATACCTTTATTTGTTCGTCAGTAGCCTCTGTGTGTTCTTGAAAACTGATGTACTCTATTTTTGATCTTTGCATGAATTCTGCCTTCTGCTCCTTAGATGCTCTTCGTAGCTATCAATAATAAGAATTCATGTCACTCACAATTGAGTATGAACATCTATTTATACTAGTTTAAGTTCAATTCTTGATTCATGCATCGCAAGTTAACTCTAGATCCAAGGTTTACAACTTGACCTTGATCTTTAGTTAGATATGCTTTAGATTCGTTAGGATGCTTTAAAGAATTTACATAAAGCTTGCATGACCATCTAATTATGATTTAAAGAAAAAAAAAACTCTATAAATAGAATTAGATTGCTTTATCTGTTGTGTAAAACTCAGATCCACAATTTGTGGGTTCTTGATCTGTCTGTCAGTTCTGATGGTTAGTTTTCTTGGTCGTCAGTGTTCCTTTCTTGAACTGGTCGTCGGGTATGCCTTTTCTATTCCTTTCAGGTTAGTTCTGAAAACTGTGTCGCCGCTAATGCTTGTGGTTGCTGGTGATGCTTGTCACTTTTATACTTAGCATTTTTTTCTCAAAATCTTTGTTCTGTCTGGTATGCTTTCATTTCACCGGTACTGCTTGTGGTTTGCCGGTAATGCTTTTTGTCTATGTTTTTCAGTGAGTATACTAATGGAAAAATAATGTCATCAATATAATATTAAGACTAAATCTCCTTAGATATGCAGGAAACATCGAGCAAGAAGGGAAGTCTAAATCTTCAAGATAGTTATTGTTAAATTATAGACGTTGGGAGCTCTGTTTGAACCAGACTAAGAGAACAGATCAAAATGGAGTAATGCAAACCAAGCAACCTCTTTAAGCACCAAGACATTTATGAAATCACATGGAGACATAGTGTGTGTGTGTGTATATATATATATATATATATATATCTGAATGATATAAAATAAAAACAAGATACAAAAACCGCTCAGATACCTTCTAACTAAGAATGCCAAATTGCATAATAATAACAAATTACTCATGCAAGTAAGCACCATAAATTAGAGAGCAACAAATATCTATAGCCCCATATATTAATATCTATAAGTGTGTGTGTGTGTGTGTGTATTTGCACCCTCCTCTAAAATTTAATAATTGTTTAGCACCCTCCTTAGTGTATTTGCATTATACATTAGCATTATAACACTTTATAATTTTATTTATTTCAAATCTAATTCAATTTCATCAATTTACCTCTCTCATCGGTGTAAAATTTAAGGTAGGAGTTAATCTTTATGCATCCTCCTCTACTTTTCCCTCTCTAACTCATATAAAACTTGAGGTAGGATCTAATTTATATGCATCCTCCTCTATTTTTCCTCCAATCACAAAATTCATTTCTCTCTTGGGTCCTATCTTGGTAATTCCAAGATTTGGATGCATTTATGATCAATTTTCTTGCTTTCCTTTCTAATTCTCCCCAACCACTTAACACCTCTTGAACCCACAATCTTATCTCAAAATTAACACCTTCTGAGTATAGGTTGAACTAGGTTGGACCTATACCTTGGGAGTTTAATTCTAAAGGGTTTCAGGTACAATCCAAGGTGTTTTCATTTTTCCCACCCAGTAAGGTCAACCTTCACGAATTTGGAGCCCGAAAACACTATAAAAGCAACTCATTTGCTTCATTTAGAGGGACAATAATTATGATCAAACAAGGTAGAAATCCCAATTTGACAACAAGAAATTGCAAGGTGGAAGCCCTAGTTTGATGTTATCCATTTTAATCAAGGGTTAATCATTCAAGCATTTAAATCAAGCATCTACAAATCAATCAAGCATTCAAGACATCCTTTTCTACATCATGGAGTTGCAAATAAATTGTGAAGATGGCTAGGTGTAATTTTGCCCTTGGGGGCTTGGTATGATTTCCTTGTTATTTTCAGATCTATGCCTTGTTACTTCATACTTACATGATCACATTTACATGCATTCAAATACATATTTTTTGCATTTGCATGCTAGGGTTTCATCTTTAGGGTTAGATCTTGGCATTTACATTTACTAGCTCCTTCGCATTCTAGACCTACAATCTAGATACACAAATGATTCACACTTTCTACATTTCCTAATGACTATTCATGGAGGTGGAAATCACCAAAATGAGGGGTTGACTAAGGCAAATTACTATATAGTCACCCATACACAAACTTCCAAATTTGTGGTTTTTGGACTGCAAATTTAGCTACAGATCCGGGATCCCAATTGGAAGAAATATCCATATCCAGTTTTCTATTTTGAATCCTAAAAATATCAAGTATAGGTCAAATTTTCAACCTATAACCAGCTATTCAAAGTTTAGTTCTTGTTGAAAATCTGAAAGACATCTAGAATACTTTCCTAGATCCACATTTTTGTTTTTGACTTTGGCAGTTTCAGGTATAGGTTGAATTTTTTACCTGTACTAGTATAGGTTGGTCCATTTTTGACCTATTCCCAAAGAAAAATAGAGAGTTTCAAATCTCAGGTTTGCAGGTTGTAGATTGCCTAGTTTAGAAATCAAATCATTTTGGGACTCTGATAGATAGAGAATCAACCTTCATGTACCTTCTTCCTCTCTCATTTTCAGGTGCACATATTCCTTTCCCTCCTTCTTGCATCTACTTGCATAGATAATATTTTCACATCTCTCTTATACATCACAATTTGGAATCAAACACACATATAAATCTAACCCTATAAGGCCTAGGTCACATTCTTTTATCTTATCTCATTTGGTTATACTTGTCATGTCTATCCTATTAGGCGAGGGTTTCTTTCTTGATTCCAAATGTATAGTAGGGTATCTCATCATAAGGATATTCCATAAGTGAATTTGGTGAGTAATCTACATCATACTATTGATCACCTTTTTCCACTATACATTTTGGTGAACTTGAACCTTTCATGATTTATACATATTTTGTGTTGGTTAGTTAGATCTTGCATTTATTTCAAATATAAAAAAAAATTATTTCATGATTAGATTTACTTTTCATGCTTTGAACATTGTATGTTTTTATTGTCTTTCTTTTTAGTTACATCTACTTTTTATTGCATCCTAAAAGAAATAAATTCCAACAAGATTGTTGTCTTTTACTTTCTTGCATATCATTCATATTTGAAAAAAAATACAAAAAAAAATTGCATTTTCATTTGTCATTTAGTTTTCTTTCAACATGTATGACTTCTTTGTTCATGAGTATTTTGATGATTCCTTTAGTAAGCATGAACTTAAGAACCCTCACAAGGTGACCAGTAGAGAAGATTTTGTTTTGACGAATGAGATCTATCATGACCCTATCTCTACCAAATCCTCCTCTACATCTCTTCAACCAAACCTTTACCAAAAATTGCTTTATTTGCTTCCTTGGAGTGATTCTATTTTTAACATTGAAACACCTAAGGTAGTTGTCCATGCCAAAACCGTGATAATTTTTAAAGGATGCCCTTATACCCAACCTCCTAACAAATATATCATTACTGTTAAGGGTTATTCTCAACAATCTAATCCTCAAACTTTCACTTCACCTATGATTATGGTTAAAGGATACAAACATTAAGATTCTTTTCAAACTCCTAGTAAGCCTATTATAACTATCAAAGGGAAACCTAGGAGTCCTTTACAAATTGTAATGTGGTATCTCACACCTATCACACAAGAAACAATCCTCAACCTACTAATACAGTTTTTCCTACTTCTTTGCCACCTTCTCAAAGTGTTCTTCCTGCAACAACTCACTCAACTCACAATATTAAAAAGGAGTATGATTTGGTTGAACAACTACGTGCTACTCCTAAGATTTCCTTATGGGAACTTCCATTGGCATCTGATGAAGATGATCGTATCCAAGATCATGGGATGAATGTTGCAGTGTTGTGATTATTGAATAGAAGTCTATTACACAGGTCAGATTAGTTATACTAATGATGAAAGTAATTGTACATGAATTTGTCTAAGTATTCAGTTTACTGGTGATAACATAGTCAGTCATGGCAAATTCAATATGCAATGATAATATAAAGGATTCAGATGATGTTGTCAGACAAGAAGTATCTAAAGATTCACATTTACCTATATCTATGATTGCATAAGCATATTTATCATACATGCAAAGATTTGAGGTAAACACTAGTGATATTGGCAGTGAACAGTCAAATCGGTCTAGTCAATTGGATAAATTGATTCAATGGTGAATTCAAGGTCAAAGACTGGTCAGTGTAAGTGTTGAATAGTTGAGGGCTAACCTTGAGGATTTAAATTTCCTATGTTGGAGTGATCACTTATGAATTTTTATTAGGATTTGGAGGCCGACTCAGGTAACACATTTTAGCCTTATTCCACCGACCTAAATGTGGATATAAGGGATGAAATTGAGTTTTTGTTGATGTGATGATTGTAGTGGTTGAAGTGGATGTTTGTATGAAAAAATAAATTATTTGAACAGTGTTAAAGTAGATCTATCAATAAAAATGTGATACTTTCATATCATTTCACTTGAGTTTACTCTCAAGGCAAGTCCTAACTGACTTGTGATCAAAATCCTCTAACAAGGTTAGTCTTAATAGGGTAAGCAGGATCCTAATAGGTATAAAGAATAAATCCTCTCACATGATGACTCTCAGAAGGAGTTTCAAATCACTCACATGGTGACTCTTATCTTGCAGACATCTCCTTCTTGTTTTTTGGGTCTTATATTTAAGATTTGGAGGACTATTTTGAGGACATTCATCTCCTCTACCTTGACAGTCAGGTTATCACTATTCGCCCACCATTATCAGTGCATTTAGCGGTTGCATTTAAGGATTCTCCACATCAGTTTAGATTTGGCATCATTTTTTAAAGTTCAGATAGAGATATTCTTCAGCATCTAATCATGGCACACATCTTGAGTCAGATTGGTTCATCACTCTTCACAGTGTTTCTTCAACATCGTCCTTTGGATCCATTTCTTCCCAAGGGGAGGAATATCATTTGCCGCTTTAGGATCTCCTTTTGGATTCTACATTAGGAATCTACCATTGTGACAGGAGTTTCTTCATTCTGGGGGGACTTTGGTGTCTCATCCCTCTCTCATGGGGGGTTGGTTGTACTTATGGTCTTGAGAGATTCTCTCGAGCCATTTCTTTTTTGCATTTTTCTATCTCATTTTGGAGAGGGTTTTTCCCACTGGGTTTTCTCCTTTGTCTCTGGTTTATAGAGATTTCCTTGTATTGGGTACCTGATCAGGCCTTGTTGCTGGGACCCATTTCCTACTTTCATAGATGTGCTTGGTTAGCTTACCCCCTGAGCTTAGCTTAAGGGGGGGTGTTAGAGTAATCACTTATTAATTAAATCATGTTGATTTAATTAGTTAAGTTGTTTTATTACTCTTTAGTTCTCAAGCTTTGTCTTAGGTGCATTAATAATTAATTCTTTTATTAATTATTAATGTGCAACCTAGCTTTTTTCCTTTTTAGGGTTCCTTTCACCTTTTAAGGTTGAACATTGTAATTATTGTTCAATAATTCAAAAAATAAATTTTCTCTCACATTTTGAGTACTTTTTGAGTTCTACTTTTTCCTCCTTTCAGCTTCTTTCCTATCGCAGGTTATTTGCATGCACGTGTATTTGGGTTTTGTGGATTTGTATCTCTCAAATCCTACACCCTTAATAGGGTATTTCCTAACATGAATTTTGTAATAGCTTCTAATTGGGCTAGAGATACTCTTAATTGGGTATACACTTAGTAGGGTGTTCTAATGCTCCTAACAGGGTAAGACTTATTGGTGCACTAGTGAGATTTGTGGGTGATAATTCCCACCACAGTTTTTGTTAGGAATAACAGTCAACCAACACAACTAATAGGGGCGTGAATCAGTTGTGAGATAGATTATTAACCATTAAACTTTATACAACAAAATTTTTATCCAAATGATAACATTGTAAATTCCAACACAATAACACAATCCTTTGTTGTCGAGGAAACCCTATTAAAGGTAAAACCCTGGTGGGAATTAGCACCCACAAATGATGTACTTAGAGTATAGTATCCCTGTTAAAATATTTAGCCCTGTTAGGAGCTTATTGATGCATTATAGTACACAGCCGCTGTTAAAGGACAAACCCTGTTAGGATTCAAGAGTAACAATGGGCTCACTACCTAGGCACACTGCCTAAAGAAGGTTAAATCCACCCTTAGGACTTACTGTCCGAAATACAAGTATATAAGATATACAATCCAGTGAAATATCTAATAGAAATTGTCTTTGCTTGTTCAGTTCCAATGAAGTAACATAATCATAACCTCTGCTCTACATCCAATAGAATTCACACAAACAAGCTCTTAGCTTCCACACTTTTCTATCTCTACCACACTACCATAAAAGAAAACAACTTTATTTTATATAAACTTACAATAAGCAAATAGGTCAGCCAATTAAGACTTCCCGAATGCACAAATAATTACGTAACCCCTTGCTAAAATAAACACGGTACCTATGACAATTAAACATAAAATATAATCCATCAAATATAATATAATATATGTAATCCACGCTCGCAATCCATAATACACGCTTCATATATGAAGTCGGCCCCAAATAGGTATCCTCCAAAATACATGCCACAACTGATGTCACCACGAGTCCTATGACCCAAAAAACATAAACAACCTTCCTTAACATCTCTTATGCCATCCCTTAATCTTGCATAACCTAAATCCATGTCGCATGCAAGTTATTCTCAAAACACAAAGACTAATTCTGTCAAAGATCACTGTCACTGTCTAGTACCCAGTCTTCAATAAAACATTTGTAACTCAAACAATATAAGATATTAAGCCATGCGACCTTAGAAATAATATCACAATATATCCCTATACATATCACCATTTTTTCTCACTCTAGATCAACAATACAATACCCATACACTTCTGCCAGTCATCAAGCAACATTAATAACCAGTCTGATCTCCCTCCATAGCAACATATGTTGACATCAGTGACAAAACATGAATGCCAACAACAACATCAGAAAATAATTCCAAAAATATCCCCCTTTGGCATTAATGGAAATATATGGGAGAATCCATCAACCCAAAAGTACTCTCTTAATACAATCTTCTCAATATCCTCAACACAACTCTCCCTAAAATAGTATGGATTTTCTCATAGAATCTCTCCCCCTTTGAAAATAATGGAAAAGGGTGCCATAACTCTACTTCAAACCATATTCCTTCTACAAGGTGTAGCTTTTTCAAATATTCATGCCTCCAACAACCAGGTGCAAAATCATCTTGTCTCTCAAGAAATGATACTTAATGGAAATATGTTTAGTCTTTGAATGCATTACTGGATTCTTTGACATATTCAACATGCTAGTGTTATCACAATGGACAACCACTGGCTCATCAAAATTTATCCCAATGTCCTTCAACATTTTCTTCATCCAAACAATCTATGTGCAATTCATACCAACAACAACATACTCAGATTCAACAGTAGACTGAGCTATATAATCTTATTTTTTACTTATCCAAGAAACCAATCTTTTCCCAAGAAAAAATGCACCACCACTTGTACTCTTTCTGTCATCAATATTTCATGCCCAATCAACATTAGTATAAGTATGTAAATCAAAATCATCATATTTTTTATACCATATTCCATAATCCAGTGTTCCTTATGGATATCTAAATATTATTTTTACAGTAGTAAGGTGTCTCTCTTTAGGATCTGCTTGATATCTTGCCACAATTCCAACTACATTAGCAATATCTGGTCTAGTGTGAGTAAGATATTGTAAGCCTCCAAACATAGATTTGTACTCTATCTGAAAAACACTATGAGATTCATCAGTAGTAGTAAGCTTGTGACCAGTAACCATAGGTGTTCCAACAGGTTTACAATCTTCTATTCCAAACTTTTTCAACATTTCTTTAAGATACTTTGAGAAATAAAAATACCACTCTTGTTCTGATCAATTTTCAGTCCAAGAAAAAATTCCATCTCACCAATCATTGACATCTCAAATTAAATTTCCATTTCTTTAGAGAAACTTTTACTTATTACATCATTTCCTCCAAAAATGATATCATCAAAAAAAACCTCAACTATTAGAATTCCATCTTCATTGTTTCTTAAGTACAAATTGTTGTATGCATTACCTTTTTTGAAACCAATATGAAGTAGACACATGTCAAATATTTCATACCATGCTCTTGGTGCTTGCTTCAGTCCATACAAATATTTCTTCAACTTACAAACCATGTCCTCATCTTCTGTTAAAGGAAATCCATTGGGTTGTTCAATATATACTTCCTCTTCTAGATCTCCATTCAGAAATGTAGATTTCACATCCATCTGATATACTTTGAAGTCTTTGTGTGTAGCATAAGCAAGAAATAATCTTACAACCTCAAGCCTAGCAACATGATAAAATTTTTCTTCAAAGTCTATACCTTCTTGTTGCGAGTAGCCTTTACAAACCAGTATTGCCTTATTTATTACAACCATTCCTTCTTCATTCATCTTTCTTCTGAAAACCCACTTAGTTGATATAAGATTCTTATCTTTAGGTCTAGGAACCAGTTCCCAAGTGTTATTTTTCTTTATTTGTTCCAATTCTTCCTACATAGCCTTAGTCCAAGATTCATCTCTTCATGCCTCATTAGTAGATTTTGGTTCAATTTGAGAGATCAAACAAATTTCATCTCTTAATCTCGATCTTATCATCATTCCTCTATTTTCATCTCTAATAATTTGACCTTCATGATGGTTTTTGTTAACATACCTAGGATTCTTAGGAATTTTAGTAAGCTCATTTGAGTCATCTTGACATACCTCGATCTCATGGTAAATCTCAAAAGGTTCTTCTTGATCTGTAGTAACCTCCTTGGCCTCTATAGTTTGGTTGCAATAATATATTCTTTCCTAAATCTGAAACTTTTCATCAATCCTCACATTAGCGCTTTCAATGATCTTCCTCAATCTCAGATTGAAACATTTATAAGCTTTGATTTTAGTGGAATAACCAAGGAAGATCCCTTCATCACTTCTAGCATCAAACTTTCCTATCTCATCATCTCTTTTAATATAGCATTTACTAATAAATATTCTAAAATATTTCACAGTAGGAGTATGATTAAACCATAATTCATAAGGAGTCTTACTTGTATCTTCTCTGATCTACATTATGTTCAAAGTATAAATAGCAGTACCAATAGCTTCTCTCCAATGAACATGAGATACATTTCCTTCAAGCAACAGAGTTCTAGTAGCATCTAATATTGTTATGTTTCTTTTCTCTACTATCCCATTTTGTTGTGGTGTCCTAGGAGAAGATGTCTGTCTGTATATTTCATGCTCTTTGCAGTAGATATTGAACAAATTTGAAGTAAACTCTCCACCTTTATCTAATCTCAAACATTTTATCTTTAAGCTTGATTCATTCTCAAAATTTGCTTTGAATATCTTGAATTTGTCAAAAGCCTCATATTTCTCTCTTAAATATGTAACCTACATCATCTTAGAAAAGTCATCAACAAAAAGTATAAAATACCTTTCACCATAGTAAGATCTTGTTCTTGTAGGACCACACAGATCTATATGCACTAGATCCAACTTCCCTTTCACTGAGTAATATTTTCTTTTATAAATTATTCTAATATGTTTCCCCATTACACATTCTCTACACATGGTGTTAGATGGTTTCACAGTCTTCATTAGGTCTTTGACTGCATTAGTCATACTTGCCTTCACAATATTATCAAAATTCACATGAAAAATATTTTACGCCATAACTAACTGTCATCAACCTTCACAACAAAACAAGAAGCCTTAGATGTATTTTTAATTCAAATACATTACCTTTGGATTTAGTACCAGATGCAATCAAGTCTCCTGACTTACTTCTGATAGAGTATTTCCCATCAATGAATTTTAATTGATAACCTTTATCCACTAGTTTTCCAACACTCAACAAATTATTCTTAAGTCCATCAACAAGTAACACATTGTTAGTATTGGTCTTTCCATCCAGATAAATAGATCCAACTCCAATGATAAGCTTAGGAGTATTTTCACCAAATCTCACAACAACATCATCATACTTGGTTAGTTTAACAATTTTATTTCTATCTCCAGTCATATGTTTTGAACAACCACTGTCTATGACCCATTCATATTTCTTTTCAACATGTGACACTACGGCTCTTTCTTCATGAATAGGTTTATTATCCTTAATAGCAATAAATCCAATCTCATCATAATCAATAACATCATCATCAGAAACACCTTCACTATCATAGTAGAATTCCTTATCCTTGGAATACTTAGGTTTATAAAACTTAGATTTATGCTTTGAAACCCTTGTAGGACATCTAGATGCAAATGACCTATCTTATTGCATGAAAAATATTTTAGAGGTAACTTTCCTTCAAACTCACCCTTACCTCTCTTTTCTCTTCTAGCGATCAAGGCCATAGTTTCATCGAACTTTCTTTCTTCTTCCTGTATATGTTCCCAATTATCAGCATATTTACCAAGCTCTTATCTCAAGTCACTTATGCTGGTGCTCATAGTTCCTGATAAAGTCTTTTTATTTTTATGCACAGTCACCTTGAATGTTGTCTCAACTTTAGGTAATGTATCTCCCAGCTCTACGGCCTCAAAAGTAGTTAATTTTGCAATAAACATCTCTCTATTAAAGTTTATCATTAAAGGTATGATCTCTTCTATAGCTTGCACTTTAGTTTTGTAAATATGTGTCAAATATCTAAGAATTTTTGCAATCACTTCTTCCTCACTGTATGTGCCTCTAGAGTTTCTAATCCCAATAACAACCTTAGTAATTCTCTATACATGTGCTCTAATATTATCATTATCTTTCATTTTCAAATTTTCTATCCTTGTCTTCCAATTTTGCAACTTCACCTGCTTAGTAAACTTATCTCCTTCATATAGTGCTTCCAATATTGTCTAAATGTCATGTGCAAAATCTAAATATTGAACCTCTATGAATTCACCTTCAGAGAGCGCACTAATCATTATTTCTCTTGTGACCATGTTATATGAAAATATATTATTTTCTTCATCAGTGTCTTTATCTAGTTCATCCTCAGCCTTCATCAGTACATATTTCTCTATAATCATCTAGTTGTCAATTACCAAGCATAGTAAATGTGTTCTCATCTTGTTCTTCCCACTGTCAAAGTTTACAGGATCAAACTTCAGACTATCCTTCCTATAGAATGCCATCTTCAGGATCACCTCAAGCTGTTAAGATTTCTCTCTAAGGACTAGTAGCTCTGATACCAATTGTTAGGAATAATAGTCCACCAACACAACTCAGAGGGGAGGTGAATGAGTTGTGAGATAGATTATTAAACATTAAACTTTATATAACAAAAATTTAATCCAAATGATACACAGTAAATGCCAAAATAATAACACAATCCTTTCTTGTCAAGGAAGCCATGTTAAAGGTACAACCCCGGTGGGAATCAACACCCACAAATGATGTATTAAGAGCATAGTATCCCTGTTAAAATATTTAGCCATGTTAGGAGCTTATTGATGCATTACAGTACATATTCCCTATTAAAGGATAGACCCTATTAGGAGTCAAGAGTAATAGTGGGATCATTTCCCAGTCACACTACCTAAAGAAGGTTAAATCCACCCTCATGAATTACCATCTAAAATACAAGTATATGAGATATACAATCCACTGAACTGTCTGATAGAAACTGACATTGCTTGGTCATTTTCGATGTATTAACATAATCACAACCTTTGCTCTACATCTATCATAATTTACACAAACAAGCATGTATCTTCCACACTTCATTGTCCCTACCACACTACCATAAAACAAAACAAGTTTCTTTTATACAGATTTACAATAAGCAAATAGGTCATCCAATTAAGATTCCCCAATGCACAAATAATTACATAACCCCTTGCTAAGATACAAACAATACCTATGACAAGTAAACATCAAATATAATCCATCAAATAGAATATAAGATCCATAATCAACACTCACAATCCATAATACAAGCTTCATATATGAAGTCAGCCCCAAATAGGTCTCCTCCAGAACATGCACCACAACTCACATCATCAAGCATCCTACGACTTGGAAAACATAAGTTAAACATTCCGTAAAATGTCTTCTACCATCCCTTAAGCTCGCATAACCTGAATCCATCTCACACGTAAGTTATTCTCAAAACATAGAGACTAAATCTGACAAAGATCACTATCATCATTCAGTGCCCAGTCTTCACTAAAACAATATACAATATTAAGCCATGCAACCTTAGACATAATATCACAAAATATCCCTATGCATATAACCATCTTTGTTGGCTCTAGATTAACAGTATAGTACCCATACACTTATGTCAGTCATCAAGCAACAGTAATAACCAATCTAATCTCCCTCCATAAAAACATATATCGACATCAGTGACAAAACATGAATGCCAAAAACAACATCAAAAATCAATTCCAATAGATTTTCCCTCTAATAAGGTTTCCCACGATAAAATATTGCTGTTATTGTGTTGATTTCATGGATGTATGCTTTGTTATGCATTTATGGTATATTTAGCTTTGCATGTTGGTTACTTTGGAAGTTGATGAAAAGATTTTGTAGATTTATTCTTACACTGATTCACCCCCCTCTCAGTGCCTTATAACATTAACAACTTCTTCAAACCTCTCCTACATATCATGAAGCATTGCAAAAAAATTTAACTACTCTTCCAACTCCACCCCCTAATCAAGACAACATCAATTCCTTCTTGGAATGTATGCATACTAAACCCATTACCACTCAAATTGTCTTTACTCAAGATGATTTGCATTCAAAATAAGTTTAAAACCAATATGATGCCCTTATAGTAGTTGTCTTTATAAACATATATCTCATTCAAAGGACATTAATCGATAATGGGTCTGAATTGAATATTTTTAGTATGGACATGTTGAAAGAAATTAAATCTTATATGACAACTCTCAAGCCTGATAATATTCCTATTTGTGAATTTGACAATGTTGCTAAGAAAACATTGGGTATCATAACATTACCTATTAAGGTTGGTCCAGTTATTCTACACACTCATATTCATGTGATGCATGGACCCCTTAATTACAAACTTGTTTTGGGCAGACATTGGTTACATAATATGCATGTTGGTCCTTCAACTCTTCACCAAAAAGTTAAGATCCTATATAACAATGTGATTGATGACATGTAACTGATTAAATGTTTGACTATATTAAGTTGAAGATGATGCAAGACATTAAATTAGTTAATGGTTTGTATTGTCTTTGATGTCAACTTGATATCATCTATATGGTCATATACATAATGCCAAAGACTTCAGAGAATCAATGGAATAGAGGTTATGCTTTCAACAATGCATAAAAGTCAAGTATTCACCAAGCGACATACTACACCGACAGAGTGCACACCATCGGTAAAGACAGAGATAAAGTCACAGTGATGCCCGACGAGCAGAAGATAGTGTTTCCTGATGAAGCAGAATCCTAGGATGCCCAACAAGCTAAAAATAGTGTTGCCCGACAAGAAAGATCCAATGATGCCTGACGGACGGAGATCCCGAAGCTAACTGAAGTTGCACCGACAGAACTGGCAGTTGTCACCGGCGATGAACTACAAAATTGATCGACAGAATAGAGAGATCAGAAAATGACAAAATATCTAGCTAGCAGAGCTAAAGGATAGACTTAACTGGTTGTTTTATTTGTTTTATTCAAACCGCAGTTAAGCAATTGATTTGTACAGCAGGCAAGAAGATAACTACGAGATAAATCAGGAGTTAAAGCCATAAATCAATTTGGCTTGATTATTTTTCACACCAAGAACCAATAATTAAGGAATATCATGTCATATAAGAGACAAGCATAATTCATTTCCACAAGCAATCAGATACACGGGGGAGTGAACTGATAGAAGATGTTGAAGAGAAACTGACGAAGGATAAACTTCATGCAGTCCTGATCAATCAAGCTAAGGGAGAGCTAAAGAATTCTGTAGACAACGACGAACAGAAAAGCACAGCATCACAGAGTAGAAAGAGTTAAGTACAAAGGAATTGAATTGATACATTGATCAGAAACATATTGTAAGTAAATAGATCTAAAAATCTGCAATTCAGTTTTATTAGAAACAGGTCATTTTGTTTCAGTTTAACCATTGAAGTATTAAGTCTCTTAACAGAGCAGGACTTAACAGTCTTTTGTAATTGAGGTATATCCTAATAGATTACCAGAAGGTTGACTCATGATAGTAGCATTATTCTTACCTAAATCCTATTGACAGTCTAAGAAGAAGGCTGATTCAAGGATGGTAGTAAGATTAAGCATAAAGCCTATTGAAAGTCAAGAGACTGATTCAAGGATGGTAGCATAGATGCCAGATACTAAGTGACAACCTATGTATAAAAATATTCTAACAAGGTTGCACTTAACCATGTGTTTGTAACCTTTAACAAGGTTGGCTCCTAACAGGGCTCACTTTAGAAGAGTGAAAATTTAGGGTACCGGTCCCAGTGGTTTTTCCCTTAACAAGGTTTCCACGTTAAAATCCTTGTGTTATATGTGTATGGTTCATTACTTTATTGTTTTAAATTCTACATATGCATTTATGGATTGATTGGTATACTCTGCATATTTACTGAGTATCGGTAAATACAGTTTACTGCTTATCAATTATCAAGGAGAATAAGGACAGACAAGGTAAACTGACAGACAGTTATTTGTTTCAAGTATTTCAAAGGCATACATCTTGTAGGGACTTAATAATTGGAGAAGTATTGATTGGTGGATTAAAGTTTAAATTGGATAAATCTTTGAGGACACTGATTCACCCCCCCTCTCAGTTATTACTAACAATTGGTATCAGAGCTTGTGTGCTTAGAAGGAAGGTTTCAAGACCTAAGTAAAGATCACAAGATGAACAGACGAGATGTGCCCAAGTTGAACA
>MU224341.1:1352149-1362445 GCA_018584345.1 Thuja plicata
TTAAATCAGTTAATGGTTTGTATTGTCATTGATGTCAACTTGATATCATCTGTATGGTCATATACATAATGCTAAAGACTTCAGAGAATCAATGGAACAGAGGTTATGCTTTCAGCAATGCATAAAAGTCAAGTATTCACCAAGTGACAGACTACACTGACGGAGTGCACACCATCGGTAAAGACAGAGATAAAGTCACAGTGATGCCCGACGAGTAGAAGACAGTGTTGCCCAATGAAGCAGAGTCACAGGATGTCTGAAAAGCTAAAAATAGTGTTGCCTGATGAGAAAGATCCAATGATGCCCGATGGATAGAGATCTTGAAGCTAACTGAAGTTGCACCGATGGAACTAGCAGTTGTCACTGACGACGAACTACAGAATTTACCGACAGAACAGAGAGATCAGAAAATGAAAAAATATTTAGCTGGTAGAGCTAAATGATAGACTTAACTGGTTTTTTTATTTGTTTTAGACTTAATTGATAGAGTAATAGTCTCTTGGGTTATTAATTAAATCATAATGATCTAATTACTAACTCACCTATTCACTCTAGTTGCTTAAGCTAACCTTAGGGTTTCCCTTTTAGGGTTTCATGATTCCTTTTATAAGGATTCACCTCTTAGTATTTCATTAAGGAGTTTTTCACATCACATTGTATTAGATTGAAACATATTGTTAATAATATATTCTTTCATGTGCATATAATGTCTCTGGTCTTTTAGCCTCCATAGATCTTCCTGTCTTCTGTTCTTTACTTCTTCCTTTTGACAAGGTTATGCATGCAGGTGTTCTTGGGAGAATAGGTTTCTACCTATTCTAACATGGTATCAAAGCCATCTTGCTGCTCTCTGTTCATGTTTTTTTGAAGTTTCTCAGAAGCTGGAGGCTTTTCTGGCTTTTTCAGAGTTTTTATGTGGATTTAGAAGTGGGTTTTGGTTCTGGTCACTTTGGGCTCAAATGGACATCTCCATTGAGCTCAAAGCACCCAAAAACCCTAGAATCCATATAAAACTTGTCCATTTTGGACAACTTGACTCTGAGGCAAAAAAAATTTGGTTTCCAGTGCCATACGGGCACGAAAACCGAGACAAAAATTAAATTTTTTTTTTTTTAAATATTTTTTATTCGTTTAAATAACACAGCCAATGGTTTTCAATTGGTTCCACCTTTGGGCCACCGACGGTCCACCGCCATCGGCCAGCGCCCAGCCCCCACCCTGCGAGCTCCGCCAGCTCCTCCGGCCCCCGCCGCCTCTCGGCCCCCACCGGCCTCCGTTCCGCCGGCCCTGCCGACAATCGCTTTGGCGCCCATCGCCTCCCAAATCCAGTGCCACCCAGCTCCGGCTCCGCCGCCCGGACGCGCCGCCGTTTGGGCCACCTAGCGGACGTTAAGCCCCGCAGGCTCCTTTATGCCTAGCGGTGGTCATATGGCATCTAGGGGCTCTGGTTTAGCCCCCTGCATGTGCCATGCGACCAGGGGCTCCTTTTTTCAACCCCAGGGGCTTAAAACCTACCTTTTAGAGTTTTTTGACCCTCCCTCACTGTTTTCTCTCTATCTATAGCAGACAGAGGTATTTTTCCAACTTATTTATATCGTCAAAAAGATCTTTTTGGGCTCTTTCCGATGATGGAGGTTGGGGTTTTGGGTTTTGCCATTTTGATAGTGTTTTTTATATCAAAGTTTGATGTTTGGTTTTGCCTTTCAGGATCCATATCTTACTCATCTAGACTCTATTTTTGGCAAACCAGATATCGTCAGAAAGCTGGTTCAGTGAGTTTTTCAGTTACAGGGGTCTTTTATCCAGATTCTACTCTAGGTTCTTTCTCCTCTGAGTTTTTCTCTTTCACATTTTGGTGGGTTAATTGGATTCTATAGGTCCTGGGATCTCTTCTTCTGTTCTTCTGGCTCACTCTTCTTTCTAACTTCTGAGCATTGTATGCTTATCTTCTGTAGAATTCTCTTTTCTATAAATGCACTGAGATAAAGTGCCTACTTTTGCATATCTGGGATTTTGAGCACCTTCTGTTTGTTTGTACTTGCACTCAGTTATAAAGTGCCATGGGGGGTTGTGATGTTTTTCCTTTTGTGCTCGTCCACCTTTGTCAAGTGAGTGTACCTTCCACAACATTAACCCATGCTATGTGTTTGTGACACTGCCCTTTATCCTGTGCTTCTACTTCTGTTGCAGTGTTGGTGTTCCTGAATCTTCTTCCTGCAGATGTTTCTGGCATTGCATTTTAGTGTTCCTGTCACCCCTCTCCTTGTTCAACATTATGGGGGGGTTCACCTATTGGGTCTATTACTTTCTTGGTTCGGTTGAGTGATCTATGTATTCTATTTTTGTTCCTATGTACTAGGAAGATGCAGTGGCTAGGCACCTATGCATTTCGGTGAGATGGATCATCTACTATATAGACACTCATTCTTTCCTACTTTTGGAGGTCACCTCTTCGATTGATCAGCTCTTCAGACTTTGTCTTCTCTACCTGGTCATGCACTATTTTTGTGGGGGTCCAATAGTTACTTCTGATAGTGTTTGCAGCTTCATGCTTTGGAGATGCTTCTTGCTCTTTCTTGTTCCTTTATTTGGGAATTTCCCTAGATTGGAGGCTTAGTTTCCTTCATCTAGTCCATCTCTTTTTGGGGTAGAGTTTTTCCCACTGGGTTTTCCCTATTTCCCCACTTTACAAAGATTCCTTGTATTGGGTACCTGATCAGGCCTTGTTGCCGGGACCCTTCTTTCCTACTTTCTGCAATAGTCTCCTAGGTTTTTGCTTCTCCCTAAGCTTATCTTAAGGGGGGCTGTTAGAGTAATAGTCTCTTGGGTTATTAATTAAATCATAATGATCTAATTACTAACTCACCTATTCACTCTAGTTGCTTAAGCTAACCTTAGGGTTTCCCTTTTAGGGTTTCATGATTCCTTTTATAAGGATTCACCTCTTTGTATTTCATTAAGGAGTTTTTCACATCGCATTGTATCAGATTGAAACATATTGTTAATAATATATTCTTTCATGTGCATATAATGTCTCTGGTCTTTTGGCCTCCATAGATCTTCCTGTCTTCTATTCTTTACTTCTTCCTTGTGACAGGGTTATGCATGCAGGTGTTCTTGGGAGAATAGGTTTGTACCTATTCTAACAATTGTCACTGGCGACGAACCGTAGAATTGACTGACAGAACAGAGAGATCAGAAAATGACAAAATATCTAGCTGGCAAAGCTAAAGGATAGACTTAACTGGTTTTTTTATTTGTTTTATTCAAACCATAATTAAGAAATTGATTTGTACAGCTGGAAAGAAGATAACTACGAGATAAATCAGGAGTTAAAGCCATAAATCAATTTGGCTGGATTGTTTTTCACGCCAAGAACCAAGAATTAAGGAATATCATGTCTATATAAGAGACAAGCATAATTCATTTCCGCAAGAAATTAGATACACGGGGGAGAGAACTGATAGAAGATGCTGAAGAGAAACTGATGAAGGATAAACTTCATGCAGTCCTGATCAATCAAGCTAAGGGAGAGCTAAAGAATTCTGCAGACACCGACAAACAGAAAAGCACATCATCACAGAGCAGAAAGAGTTAAGTACAAAGGAATTGAATTGATACATTGATTAGAAACATATTGTAAGTAAATAGATCTGAAAAATCTACAATTCAGTTGCATTATAAACATGTCATTTTGTTTCAGTTTAACCATTGAAGCATTAAGTCTCTTAACAGAACAGGACTTAATAGTCTTTTGTAATTGAGGTATATCCTAACAGATTACCAGAAGGTTGATTCATGATAGTAGCATCGGTCTTACCTAAATCCTATTGACAGTCTAAGAAGAAGGTTTATTCAAGGATGGTAGTAAGATTAAGCATAAAGCCTATTGACAGTCAAGAGATTGATTCAAGGATGGTAGCATAGATGCTAGATTCTAAGTGACAACCTATGTATAAAAATCCTCTAACAAGGTCGCACTTAACCATATGTTTGTAACCTTTAACAGGGTTGGCTCCTAATAGGGGTCACTTCAGAAGAGTGAAAATTTGGGGTACCGGTCCCAATGGTTTTTCCCTTAACAGGGTTTCCACATTAAAATCCTTTTGTTATATGTGTATGGTTCATTACTTTATTATTTTACATTCTACATATGCATTTATGGATTGATTGGTATACTCTGCATATTTACTTAGTATCGGTAAATACAGTTTACTGCTTATCGGTTATCAAGGAGAATAAGGACAGACAAGGTAAATCGATAGACAGCTATTTGTTTCAAGTATTTCAAAGGAATACATCTTGTAGGGACTTAATAATTGGAGAAGTATTGATTGGTGGATTAAAGTTTAAATTGGATAAATCTTTGAGGCCACTGATTCACCCCCCTCTTAGTTATTACTAACAGTGATGTACACTCTTAAAGTGGATGATAGACCGAATAGTTGTTTGAACACTGAATCAAGTAATACTCATGTGTCTGTCGATGAAAAACAAGACCCTGATCTTAAAATTTATTCTCAACCTAAGAATGATCTTCCTTCCTCTAGTTCTCTTTCGGATGATGATTAAGGATTCTTGGATTTCACACCAACTTATATTGGGGAGTACAAATTTTTAGACCTTCCATTTATGCGATATAGGGCAGAAACTAACAAAGAACCTATAACCACACACCGATTTTTGGTTAACTAAGTAACAAATTTTTTGTCGCTTCTACTAATGAAACTATAGAAACTTTTGAGAATGATTGTTATGACATGGTGACCTATGAAGCTCCATTAACTCTTTCAAATATGGCTTCTCAATATGGTCTCGATTATCATTTGCTTGCAAAATATGGATTTAATGGAAATGGTTGTGGAAAGTTTGAACAAGGGATACAAGTTCCTTTAGGAAATGAAGTGCACGAACATTCTTATGGATTAGGATTCAATCCTTACAAGAAACCACCTATCACTCTAAATGTTAATAATATTTTTTTTTGGACCCTTCAATGTTGTGAATCCTCATCTCATTCACTTTAATAAAAACCTTCTTTTGATGCCTTTAGTACTGATGATGCTTTAGCTGAATTCTTGGGGGGAATATGGTAATCTTCCTCTTTTTCACCATAATAAGAAAATGCCTTATTTCTTGAATTTTGAAGTGTACTTTGGGAAAGAGATTGACTCTGATCATCATCATAATTTACATTTTCCCATGGATGTTTTACAAAAATGTAATCTCTTGATTACTGACACCATTGATGTGAAAATAGATCCTAATGACTTTGAAAAGGTGATAAAAATTGGAAAATATTTAGATGAGGATGAGCATAGGGAACTTATTTCTCTTCTTCTTGAATTTCTTGATATCTTTGCTTCGGTTTATTTTGATATGATTAGCATTGATTCTAAAATTGTCACACATAACATTGTTCTTACTCCTAATGTCAAGCCTTTCAAACAAAAGATACGCAAGATGAATCCTAGTATAGCTCTTCTTGTGAAAGATGAAATTAAAAAAATCCTTGATGCTAGCTTTGTACGTCCTATCGAATATTCTCCTTGGATCTCAAATATTGTAGTTATATCCAAGGGTGACAATAAGTTTAGGATGTGTATAGATTTTCATGACCTAAACAAGGCTTCTTTGAAAGATGAATTCCCCCTCCCAAAGATTGATATCATTGTGGATTCCACGGTGGGACATGATTTGTTTTCTTTCATGGATGGTTTTTCTGGCTATAATAAAATATTCATCCCTCATCAAGATCAATACAAAACTACTTTCATCACTCCTTGGGGAACCTTTATTGGGTTTTTATTTCTTTTGGATTAAAGAATGTGGGTGCTACATATCAACATGTTATGATGCTTATCTTTCACGATTACATTCATAAAATCCTTGAAGATTATGTTGGTGACATTCTCGCCAAGTCCATTTCTCAGAGGGATCATGTACATTTTCTTAGACAAATCTTTGAACGAATACATAAATATAACTTGCACTTGAACCCTATGAAATGTACTTTTGGTGTGGATAGTGGAAAAATTCTTGGATTTATCATCTCTAATAGAGGTATTGACATGGATACTGATAAAAATGATGCTATTATTAATGCCACCTCCCCAAAAAATTTCACAACTTTGTAGATTACAAGGAAAAATACAAGCTATTCGTAGGTTTGTTTCCAACCTAGCGGATTGTATGATACGTTTCACTTCCTTGTTAAATAAAGATACTACTTTCTCTTGGAATGAAGAATGTAAATAATCATTTGAACAATTTCAAAATTATCTTTCTAATCCTCCTATCTTACAACCCTCTCAACATGATAAATCCTTCTTCTTATATACTTCAACTTCTTTAAATGCCTTAAGTGCTCTCTTAGCTCAGCATGATAAGGATGGAAAAGAGAAACCCGTGTATTAAATTGGTAGAACATTGGTGGATTATGAGACACGATATACTACAATATAAAAACAATGTCTTTCTTTAGTTTTTTATTGTCAAAAACTCTAACATTATCTTCTAAATGATGAAATTAATGTTATCATCAAATTTGATCCTTTGAAAAATCTCTTCTAAAACTAACTTGTCATGATGTTTAGCTAAATGGGTTACGCCGAGTTTGATTTAAAGTTTGTCTCTCAAAAAGCAATTAAAGGACAAGCTTTGACCGATCATCTTGTTGAGGCTCCTTCATCTTCTTCAACTTATAATCCTATTACTTTTCCCAACGAGTTTGTTATACCAATAGACTTTGATGACACTTGGGAATTATACTTTGATGGGTCTCGATGTAAAATTGGTTGTGGTGTCGATGTTATTCTTGTAAAGAAGTCTATTTCTTTGTCATATCATCTTAATTTTCCTTGTACAAATAATATTGTGGAATATGAAGTCCTTATTGCTGGATTAAAAGTGGCTTTATCCCTTAAGATTAAGAACATAAATATCTTTAGTGATTCACAATTGATTGTGCAATAGATCAATGTAACCTATCAAGCTAAGAACATTAAGATGACACAATATGGTGGTCCAACGTTAGGTTCGCTTACTACATTTATCTCTCATTAAATCTCATCATTACCTCAAAAAGATGATTACTATGCGAATGTTATGGAAAGTGCATCATCTCTTATAGATTTAGAGGATAATATTGAAAGTTATCAATTCACCATACATAGTCCTATTACTCCTGCTATTTCTGATAGTTCTAGTCTTGAGACTTGTTGTTTTAGTTTAAATTTAGATGAATGGTATTCACATATTTTTCATTCCTTGCAAGATGGTACTTTTCCTGAATCAACAAAAAGGAATACTAGAGCTTAAATTCAGAGGCTTGTGATAAGATATATTATCCTTTTTGACATCCTCTATAGGTACTCCTATGATGGTCTTTTACTTAGATGCCTAAATAAAAATTAGATCCCGATCGCTTTACAAGAAGCTCATTCAGGATCTTGTGGTGGGAATTTTGGTGGAAATTCCTTAGTTAAAAAGCTTCTTCGTATGAGATATTATTGCAAAAATGTGGAACAATATTCATTTGGCTTTTTCAAGAGATGTCCTCAATGTCAACATCACAATAGGCTTATCCATGCTCCTACACATGAAATCCACTCTTAGGTAGCTTCATGGCCCTTTAGCCTATGTAATTTGGATCTTATTGGAAAAATATCACCTCCCTCTCTCAAGGACATACTTACATACTTACTGCTACTGATTACTTCACTAAATGGGTAGAAGTGGTTCATCTTCACTCGACTACACCTGATGTCATTTTTTATTTTATTCTTGAAAAAAACATTGCTATATTTTTTGATGAATAGAGGCCTTCACTATTAATAGAAATATTAAAGTACAAAATTCACAAAAAAAGGGCTGGGGAAAAGGATCTTTGTCATCCGGTTTGCCCCAAATAGTGGGCATAGGAGCTTGATCAGGAATGGCCCAGCCATTTTCAGGATCTTCTTTTTCAACTTCTCCTTCCTCCCGCTTGGGTGAGATAGCCAGCGCCAGGCGACAGAATTTTCCCTGATTAACAGGAGTAGAGGCCGAAGGCCGAGCAATAGCAGTAGAATCAAGCACAGGAGGCCACCCAGAACCCACATCCCTCCGAGGAGGTGAGGAGGGGGAGCGGTGATGCCATTGCGGTGGGGTCCTGGAGTGTTTGGCAGAGGAGCTCCGACTACGATGTCGCCCCCTGGGCAGCGTACAGTCAGCTGCGAGAGAATCTGGAGGCACTCAGGCAACAATGCAAGGGGCATTGCCCCAGTGCTGGAGCAACTCCTATAAGTGGGCAACCTCTAAGGCCACTTTGTCAGCTTGCACCTGGATCTGCATCATTACATTATTACAAATACAAGCTTTATCAAAAAGAGAAACATGAATATCTCAAGAACTGTGAGAAAAAAGCACAACATTTCTATCTTTCCACAGAGTAAATAAAATTTCTAGCCAAAAGGAATGCCAAATCTGGGTGAACTGGGAAGGCATTCTAGGAGAGTCACCAAGAAGAACCATGTTCCAAGAAAAGGGTTCTGGCCTGAAGGGAGCAAAAAAGTCATGAATCCAATTCCAGTAATTTTGAGCACAATGACAAAACCAGAAAATATGCATGAGAGTCTTCGAGTGACCACAAAAAGGGCATTTGGGGTCAGGAACCCCCATATGCCTGAGCCTAGCTCCCAACGATAAGCCCTGGTATAACAAACACCAGGAAAAATGAGCAATTTTAGGCTCAGTAACAACATCCCAAATGATGCGAAATCTCCACCCCCAGCTCTTCTGTGAAGAGGAAAGATGCCAGCGGTGATTGAGTGAGTCAATCATGGGAAAATGAGGCATAAGCCAAGAATACCCAAGTTTCGGCTTGTAACTGGTGAATGGAGTGGTAGGATACCACTTCCAGTCTTTCCACCACATTTTGACGGACTGTATTCCCAACTTGTGCAAGAGGTGAGGCGGAATGGCAGAAACCAGCAAGTCAAAAGTCTGACGATCTGGGCGGATGAGCCAAAACTGAACTC
This sequence comes from Thuja plicata, assembly GCA_018584345.1. Lineage (NCBI taxonomy): Eukaryota > Viridiplantae > Streptophyta > Pinopsida > Cupressales > Cupressaceae > Thuja > Thuja plicata. Next base: position 1,361,170 of record MU224341.1, read on the forward strand.
GGAGATCATCCCAGGATTGAAGACTCATGGTGCTTCTAGAAAAGACATATTTGGTATTCCCTCATTAATAATATCTGATAATGGTACTCATTTTAAAAATAATGAAGTACCTAATTTTTTGGAAAAACATCATATCAAGAAACACTTTTATACTACCTACTATCCTCAATCTAATGGTCAAATGGAAGCATCTAACAAGGTTATTGAGCAGATTCTTAGAAAGACTATTAATAAACATGCTAAATATTGGCATACACAATTAACCTATACTTTATTGGCTTATCAAACAAATGTCTGCACTGCCACTAGAAAATATCCCTACAATTTAGTCTATGGTGTTGATGTCATTATTCCTTTAGAGTTAGAGATTCCTTCATTGAGAGTTACCCTTAATGGTATAATTGATAATGACACTTTCAGAGAACAAAATTTACAACAACTTGAAATGTTAGATGAACAATGCATTAATTCCTTGAACATATCAAAGCATATCATAAATCTATTAAAAAATAATACAATAATAAAGTGATTGAACATTCCTTTTTGGTTGGAGACTTGGTTCTTTATGAGAATTAGTGTAACATTAATGCTCTACCTGCTTAAAAAGGAAATTTTAGTCCTAATTGGATTGGTTTGTACATCATCACAAACATTTATGGTTCTAGCACATATAAATTAGCTAATATGGATGGTATGCCACTTAAGGATCCCATAAATGCTATGCTTTTGCATTGGTACTATGCCTAAACTCTCTCTCTCTTTCTCTCTCTCTCTCTCTGGTGCAGGAGCACCTAGGCTAATCCCTAATCCAGTTTTTGTTTTGGCTTGTATTGACCTTAGCCAAGTCAGTAGAGTTTGGTTTTGACCTTAGAAGGTCTTGCAAGTGCGTACCTAGGTGGATTTGACTAGGATCAATCCAACCTAGATGTTTATGCTTTGTTGGTAGTTAGTGCTAGATTAAGCCTAAAAGTGGGAAAATGGATCCAAAAGGATTTGAGACATAGGATAGGTTAGTAATATGCCTAAAAAGGACTCTAGGATGTTTTTACATCATTCTAGGTCGATTAGAGGTCATTAGTAGGGTGTTTTTTAGTGGCTAATATTCGCCAATTGGCTAATTTTCAAAATTTGAGATTTCAAATTTGGCTGATAATTCCAGATTTATGGTAACCTAAATAGCCACATTTTTACAAAATTTTATTTTATAAATATTTAAATCGCCAAATAATTTATTTTATTAAAAAGTTGAACTCAAAGATTCGCCACAATATTTTAT
>MU224341.1:1362550-1370050 GCA_018584345.1 Thuja plicata
AAATATAAGTTATGATCCTCATTATATTTTGCGAGGTAAAAATGTTCCTATTTGATTTATAATTCTTATGGGGTTTCAAATTTCATTTGGATTGTTGATCTCAATAGAAATCAATATTCTTGAAGAAAATTGAGGTCCCATTAGTACGTTTATCTAACACAATACAACTACAGTTATTACATAATATTTTAAATAAATAATAACAACTAAATATTATATAGTTTAGACCTTCAACCCATCAAAGATTTCCACATTTAGCCCAATAATTTTCTATAAGAATTATTTTTTTAATTGAATTATTTGCGATGGTGAATAATGATTTTTTAATTTATTTTTTGATATTTGCCAATATTTTCTACAAAAAGATTGTGATTAAAAAATAATTGCCAATAGGAATAATTTTTATTTTTGAAAAAATGAGAGATTCGCCAATAGAAATTAATATTTTTCTTCAAGAAAATGAAAGATTCGCCAATATTTTATATCTTTTTTGGGAGGGGGGTTTCTTAAATTTTTCCCTGGTCATTAGAGTTTGTTTTATGCAAAGTTGTCAAAATATTGCATGACAACATTTGGCATTCTTGGATTCTTTTCGAAGAATAATGATGGGTTATTAATGTAATGGAATATAATCATGGGGAAGGCATATTTAGACATGGCGGATCCCATTTACTAAGGTAGATTGACGTAATGAGTGATTTGAATTTGAAGGAGAAGCTCCGAGTTCTAGTTTTTGCATATAGTCGACTTGTTTTGAGTTTGTGAGTTAGAAGATGGATTGAACTAAGTGATCCAGTGTTGTATTAGTGCGGTAGAGATAGTTGTAAGAACATTTTGTTCAGTTATGAAGTTGTTTTGAGATCATTAGATTAGTCTTTCAAATTATTTTGTTAGTAGTATAGTTGCTGGTGTTTTTTTAGTAGTTTTAGGGAAAATGGCTCTCCCATAGATCTCCACCATGCAAATCATCATGAATTAGAGGGATATGGAAGAGAAGCCATTTTACAGTGTACATATGGAAGGAAGAGTTTAAAAGAGCAAGCTAGCTAGTTTTAATTTCATGCCCTAGGTGAGTCAGTGTGCCTGGTTAGGTGCATGACAATGATCTAATGTTGTGTAATTGCAGGGGAAAGATTGGGAGAATAGAACCAAGCATGGTTTCACAAGTATAGAGTTCCTATAGATACCTCCTAAGAGGGTTAGGCATTGGACAATATATTAAGATAGATTTCCAAGCAGAAATTAGAAGACTACACAAAAATAGCCCTATTTGCCCTATTAGCCTTGAATTCTAGGAATCCACTGTATGGAGGCCCTAGAACCCTAAGACCACCAAAATACTTTATGTATTGGAAAAGGGTGTCTGAATATCAAGTTTTTTGGGGGGGTTGTTTGGGAGTTTTGTGAGAGAAGTGGGAAAAACTCACTGATTAGGGCTAATTGATCTATTAGGCCTAAAAGACAAAATCCATTGATTATCTTGAGATCAATTGAGAAACAATTGATGACCTATTCCAATAGGATCATATGGGAGGAGAATTTGTCTTAGCAGTTATTTCACCCCCTGTAGCACTTGTGATGAAATGGAGATGAATATGCACTTGGAGACATCCAAAAAGGAGTAAGGAATTGAAGAGCATTTGGTTGATAATTACCTCAGGGTGAAGCACAAAAGAGACCAACTCATAGAGTGGTGTTGGAGAGGTTCTAGGCTGGCTAAGCCTAAGCTTAGGGGATCCTAGGATAGGATAGGATCTCATGAAGACTAGGAAAAAGTAGTGTCCTAGGAATAGGCTTGTGCAAGCACACCTTGGAGCGTTTCTATCAAATTGGTATCAAAGCTAATAAGATTTGTCTTGTGGTGAATTTTCCAATGAGAAGAGTCAGTAGGAGAATCTACAATGGTGACCAATGTAGAGTTGGCAAAGAAAGTGGATGAAAAATAAGAATAAAATAGATTTCTCAGAGAGAGAATGGCACAATTGGAACACAAAGTGGACCAAGTGGAAGAAAAGACTGAGGAAGTGAAAGATAAAGTTGAAGGAAAGAGAAAAGAGATAGCCTTGGATGATGAGGTCCCTAAAGCTGACCTTGTTCCCACCGAAGAACCATTCTTGAAGGCACTAAAAGATTTGAGTGGAAAGGCATTGGAAGGAGTTCCTATCTTCACTGGAAAGATGGAACCGAAGATAGTCCTAGATTGGATAGAAGGACTAGAAAATCACTTTGAATGTGATGGTATAACTGAAGCACAGAAAGTGAAAGTGGAAGAGGCTAGACTAAGAGGGTCTACACTCACTTGGTGGAAATTTATCCAAGATGAGAGAGAGAAGGAAGGAAAGAGACCCATAGCTACTTGGAAGGCTATGGTAGCCAAAATCAGAGAAGCATATGTACCTGAATACTATGAGATTTAGTTGCATAAGAGGAGACAAAGTCTTAGATAGAAATACTTGGACGTTAACTCTTATACTGAAGAGTTTCAAAGACTATGTATGCGATCAAGGATTTCAGAGGAGGAAAGTGTGAAGATAGCTAGATACCTTAATGGTCTTAAATGGAATATACAAGATGAACTGAGTTTTATTACCCCTACCACTGTTTAGAGATGCCACCAACTTGCCATAAAGGTGGAAGAGAAGTTTAGAAAGAAACAATACTCAAGAAATACAAGAGGCATAGGTAGAGGAAGAGATAACACAAGACAAAGAAGTAGATATGGTGGTAGAATTTTAGATTCCAAGAACCAAGGAGAGACTAAGATGACAGAACAACAAGAAGGAAGCTCAAAAAGAGGAGGTTTCAACAGAGGAAGAGGCTCTAACAATAATTGGAGAGGAAGAGGCAATAGCCAAGAAAGAGGTTCCTAATTTGCAACAATGAAATGTTATCACTATAATCAGATGGGACATCCTTCCTATAGGTGTCCAGAGAAAGGATCTACTTCTCAAGGAGGAGACAAGAGAGTTAAATTCTTGCAAGAGGAAGCTAGTGGTAGAAATAAGCACCCTAAGGTATCCCTAGAATTAGAGGAAGGAGAGAATCTGATGATAAGAAGAACACTGATCATAGAACCAGTGAGAGAGGAGCCAAGCCAGAGAAGATCACTTTTTAGAGTAAAATGCAAGTGATGGGAAAATTATGCAGAGTCATCATAGACTTAGGGTCTACTAATAACATTGTGTCAGAGGAAGCAGTTAGTAAACTAAAGATGAAGAGGATACCACATAGTAACCTACACAAGGTTACTTGGTTGAAAAAGGGAAAACATGTCCTTGTGAATGAACAATCATGGCTAGACTATCAATTGGAAGATAAACGGATAAGGTGTTGTGTGACGTCCTGCCTATGGATGCATGTCACCTTTTACTTGGAAGTCCATGGTAGTTCAACAGATAGGCCATGCATGATGGAGCTATGAATGCATATTCCTTTAAGAAGGATGGTGTGAATTTCAAAATCCAGTCATTGTTAGAAGAAGGCGAAGTGAAGACTTCAGACCCTAATGTTCTATTGGGGAGTGAGAAGGAGTTCCTACAAGCTCTAGAAGAAGGAGAGGGAGTAGCATATGCTTTGGTTTTGAAGCCAAAGGAAGAAGATGCAGAAAAGATAGTCAAGAAGATAGAGATTCCTAAAGAATTACAAGAATCTCTTAAGGAGTACAATGACATTGTCAGTGATGGACAACCAACAAGCCTACCCCCTGAAAGAGCTATTAGTCACCAAATTTACTTTATCCTAGGAGCTACCCTTCCTAACATAGCTAACTATAAGATGACCCCTCAACAAAATGAGGAAATTTCCAAGCAAATCCAAGAGCTCCTAAACCAAGGCCTCATTTGAAAGAGTATTAGTCCATGCGTCATACCCACTATCCTAGCACCAAAAAAGGGAAGAACTTGGAGGCTATGCACTGATTATAGAGCCATTAACCGAATCACCATTAGGTATAGGTTTCCTATTCCTAGGATAGAAGCCCTAATGGACTGTTTAGGAGGAGCAAAGTATTTTACAAAGATTGACCTAAAGAGTGGTTATCATCAAATTAGGGTCAATGAAGGAGATGAATGGAAGACAACCTTCAAAACTACAGAAGGTTTATATGAATTACTTGTGATTCCATTTGGGCTTTCCAATGCCCCATCTACATTCACGAGGTTGATGAACAAAGTAATCAAGGACTACATTGGTAATTTTGTTTTAGTATACTTGGATGATATCCTAATCTTTAGTAGGACTAAATAAGAGAACTTGAAGCATCTGCAAGTTGTGTTCAAAAGACTACATGAAAAGAAGCTAATGATCAACTTGGACAAGTGTGAATTACTAAATTAGGAGTTAGTATATCTTGGGTTTGTATTGTCTCATGGAAACCTCAAGATGGATCCAAGAAAAGTGGAAGCCATTGTCAACTGGCCTACTCCCAAGTCTGCAACAGAGGTGAGAAGATTTCATGGTTTTGCTCAATATTATAGGAAGTTCATTAAGTAGTTTAGTGTTATTTGTACTCCTATGCTAGACTAAAAGGTGGAATAAAGACTAAGTTTTTATGGAATGGGCAAACTTCCCAGGGATTTGAGTTATTGAAAAAGAATATTTCCACTCAACCTATCTTAGTATTACCAAGTTTTGAGAAAATTTTTACAGTTGAGTGTGATGCTAGCAATGTTTCCATTGGGGAAGTTCTAAGCTAAGAAGGGAGACCAATGACTTTCCATAGCGAGAAGGTTAGTGATGCTAATAGGAAGTATTATTAATATGACTTAGAGATGTATGCTCTATTACAAGAAATAAGAAAATGGAGGCACTATCTGCTTCCAAAGGAGTATGTGGTGTATTCAGACAATCAAGCACTTAGCTTTTCTAAATTCACAAGACAAGCTCAGTCACAAGCACATGAAATGGGTGGAGTACTTGCAGGATTACACCTTCCACATCAAACACAAGAAATGAGTGTAGAAAAAATTGGCTGATGCACTTAGTAGAAGACTTCTAACATTACAAGAAGTACAACTATAGAGCATGGGTATTGAGATTTTCAAAGACCTATATGTTCAAGACGAAGACTTTGAAGAAATATACAAGGTATGTAAGGAGTATAAGAATAATTTCCATAGTGAATTTTCTAAATATACTATGCAAAGTAATCTATTGTTTAAATGAAGTCAGTTATGTGTACCTAGAGGATTAATTAGGGAAAATTTGATTCAAGAGAAGCACAATAGTGCACTCAGTGGTCACTTTGGTGTCAATAAGACCCAATAGTTAGAGAAATTTTTTTACTTTTGGCCTAAAATGAAATTGGATATTAGGAAGTATGTAGAATGTTGTGTGGTGTGCCAAAAATAAAAGGGCACATCCTCCAATGCAGGCATTTATCAACCTCTCCCCATTCCAAGCAGACCTTGGGAATGTTTACGCATGGATTTTGTTGTGGGATTGCCAAAGACCAAACAAGGAATGGATAGTATCTATGTCATAGTAGACATATTCAGTAAGATGGCACATTTTATCCCATGCAAGATATTGCATGATGATTTTCATATAGCACACCTATTCTTCAAGGAAGTGGTGAGAATCCATGGACTACCTTTGAGCATAGTCTCAGATAGAGATACTAAATTCATGAGTCACTTTTGGAAGACATTGTGGCACAAATTGGGAACCAATCTATCCTTTGGGTCTGCATATCACCCTCAGAAAGATGATCAAACTAAGGTGTTTAATAGAAGCCTGGGGAACCTTTTGAGGTGTCTCACAAAGGAGTATAGTCAGACTTGGGATCAACTCCTAGGATAGGAAGAGTATGCATACAATGATACTATAAACAGGACTACTAGAAAGAGTCCCTTTGAAATTATTTATGGACTACACCCTAGAGGAATATTTGAGCTCAGAGAACTGAAATATGGAGCCAAGGGTAGTGGTTATGCTGAAGAATTTGCACACTCCATGAAAGAGGTGCATGAAACAGTGATGAAGACTCTAACAAAGAACATAGAAAAGATCAAGCAGAACGTGGATGAAAGGAAAAAGAATTTCCAATTTCAAGTAGGGGATCTTATTACGATCCATCTGAACAAAGAAAGACTACAGAAGGGAGTGCCAAACAAGTTGTAGATGAGAAGATTGGGGCCATGTACTATTCTGGCTAAATATGGCAACAATGCATACAAGGTAGAGCTCCCTGAGAATATTGGTTTGTCTCTGGTCTTCAATGTTGTGAATTTGGTCCTCTACAAGGGGCCTACTCCATATCTAGACCAAAGCCTTATTTAGGTTATACAAGAAGCAGAGGACTTTAATTTGAACCCTACACCACCTAAGAGAGCGGAGAAGGTACTTGAATCAAGGGCCTACAAGAAGACTAGATAGAGGACACACTATGAGCATCTGATCAAATGGCATGGACAAGGAGATGCAAAGGCCACTTGGCTCCAAGAGACAAAGTTCAAGAAGTTGGGGATTGATTCCAACTTGCTCAATCCAAGGATGGATTGAAATATTTTCATTTGGGGAGGATGGTGCATGAGCACCTAGGCTAATCCCTAATACAACTTCTATTTTGGCTTGTACTGACCTTATCCAAGTCAGTAGAGTTTGGTTTGGACCTTAGAAGGTCTTGCAAGTGTGTACCTAGGTGGATTTGACTAGGATCAATCCAACCTATATGTTTATGCTTTGTTGGTAGTTAGTGCTAGATTAAGCCTAAAAGTGGGAAAATGGATCTAGAAGCCTTTGAGGCATAGGATAGGTTAGTAATGTGCCCAAAAAGGCCTCTAGGATGTTTTTACATCACTCTAGGTCGATTAGAGGTCATTAGAGTTTGTTTTATACAAAGTTGTCAAAATGTTGCATGACAACATTTGCAACTTTTGAAAGTTGCATGATAACATTTGACATTCTTGGATTCTTTTCGAAGAATGATGATGGGTTGTTAATGTAATGGCCTATAATCATGGGGAAGGCATACTTAGACATGGAGGATCCCATTTCCCAAGGTAGATTGATGTGCTGAGTGGTTTGAATTTGAAGGAGAAGCTCTAAGTTCTAGTTTTTGCATACAGTTGACTTGTTTGGAGTTTGTGAGTTAGAAGATGGATTGAAATAAGTGATCCAATGTTGTATTAGTGTGGTAGAGATATTTTTAAGAACATTTTGTTCAGCTGTGAAGTTGTTTTGAGTTCATTAGATTAGTCTTTCAAATTATTTTGTTAGTAGTATAGTTGCTGGTGTTGTTTTAGCAGTTTTAGGGAAAATGGCTCCCCCATAGATCTCCATCGTGAAAATGATCACAGATTAGAGGGATATGGAAGGGAAGCCATTTTACAATGTATATATGGAAGGAAGAGTTTAGAAGAGCAAGCTAGCTAATTTTAATGTCATGCCCTAGGTGAGTTCAGTTTGCCCGATTAGGTGCATGATAATGATCTAATGTTGTGTAATTGCAGGGGAAAGATTGGGAGAATGGAACCAAGAATGGTTTCACAAGTATAGAGG
>MU224342.1:1736-34084 GCA_018584345.1 Thuja plicata
TCTTGAGAAGCGTTGAAAGTCATCACTAGCATTAGTAAAGACTATGCTGTGAGAAATAGATGATGACAATATGCAAGTGGTGAACAGAGACTGTCTAGATTGGATGCTGCGAACAGGTCCCGTGAGCCATAGTTTTTTCTTAGCCGTTGCATTCCGCACAACCTATTCTGAGCCTATGCATGCCGCTGCAACCCTTGACTGTTGATGGAAGCCACAACACTCGGTCAGTAAGGAAAGAAATCAGTTGTTATCTGACGGTACCTTCACATGGCTTAGGATTATGAGGGTTGGTTCTCAGATAGAAAGGATCACATTTTTGTGTTATCCAACTAGAAGGCCACTCGACCACTATTAGACAGTTTCTTGGATGAGACGCTCAAAAGAGAAATAATTTGAAAGTGCATTGAAACCCTAAACTCGTGGTTTGTTGCGAGATGTTGAAGCTAGTTCTGCAACCACCTTTCTCTGTGTAGCAAGCATGCATTCTTTATCAAGAAAGGTTTTTTTCCGTTCTCCACAAAGCCAAGGATATAGACGACAATGAACAATGCCAGGTTATAGTCTTCTAACATTCTGATTTCAAACTCAAGTCTATGTATAGGGCATTAAGCAATTTCTCTTCGATAGACCGAATCTTGCATTTTGTGAAGCCTATGTAATTATTTACAATGCATAATAATCAAGGAGTATCAGGTTGAATAGTTCCAGCAAAGGAAGGAAGACGAAGCAAAATAACTTGGATTAGTAAGGGTAGTTTATTTATTTTTAGATTAAAAATAAGCTTAAATGCTCAATTTAATGTCGACAACCAACTATTGATGATTGAAGTGACAAAGTGTAAGGATAAAAATATACTTTGGCTATTCTATTTTGAAGATATAAGGAAATTATTGTATCATGAAGCCTTATGCTAGTGTTTATAGGTCCATTCACACTACACTTGGAAGCAATGTCAAGGATCTCAAAGATTTGATATATTGTGATATTTATAAAGATAATGTGCCTTAGAAACTAAAGAGATCAACAAGAGGTTGGAGGCAACGGAGGTAGGAGATTTTCTATCATCCCAAGCTAGCTTCTTTCTTAGGGATGATTCATTGCATGAGAAGCAAATTATTTGTGTTCCTGAAAAGCTAGGGCTTAACAGATTTGTCCCTGAAGCAAAGACGAGCATTCACATACTTGTGTCCCTGAAGAGAAGAGGGGGCTTGGCATCATGATTTTCCCTTCAAGGAGCGAGGGGGAAGGATTTGAATATAACTTGTCAAGAACTTGAGGAGGCATTAGACACACTCGCAGGAGATATGGACTTTAAAAGGAAAGGTGTCTCATGTATAGGCATGTCGGTGGTGATTGTTTCCACAACACTTGAGGAGGCATTAGACACACTCAAAGGAGATGTGGAATTTTGGAGGAAATACGTCTCATGTGCAGCACTGGAGGAGGTATTAGACACACTCAGAGGAGATGTGGAATTTCAGAGGAAATGTGTCTCATTATGCAGGGGAGGTGGCAATAGTCATGTTGTGTAGACAACTTCAGGTTCTGTGGTCAGGAGATCTATTGATACGGGCAGTTCGGTGTCTCTTGGATAACCAAGAACGTCGGAAGATCCACTGTTGCGTTCAATTTATTGTTTCTTGAGAGAGCAACAAGGATTGGTGAAGGTGCTTCATCAAAGTCTCCAGAGGGTTTAGTTTAAAACCCTTACAACTTCCACTCTTGTTCGGATTAATGTAATAAGGGGGGAATGTTGGAGTTTTTACATTAATTAGTTAGTTTAGATTAAAATAAATAAATAGCTAGTTTAATGTTAGTTGGGAATTTATATTCCCATAGTCAGCTATTGTACTAGAATAATGGCTTTATATTACCGTCTCTTAGCAATGTAATAATTATTGAATGCAAATCCAATTAGACCAATGTGAATCCAATTGAATCATTCAATAACAATCAAATTTTGCTCATGGTTTCTTTGACACAAATTTGGTTCTTTTATGGAAATCTTGATATTGAATCATCCAATTTGAATGGTACTATCAAACTCTCTATAGGAGATCAAAAGTATTCTAGTGGATCGTAAAAATTAATTATAGAAATCCATTCTCTTTTGCAGATACATAAATGTGTATAATTAGAGAGGGCAGGAAGAAGATGCAAAGAAACGTAAATCATGATCTTCAATAAGTAAATTAGTTGATATATCTAGTTTCCATAATCTAAATGATTGGATACAATTGAAAGTGATAAAATGAAGAGAGATCATGCATATTTTTCGTGCACTCATACTATTTAAATCTTGTTTCCATTTTAAATACTTATCAAAATTATTTATAGCACAAAGTTTTAAGGGAGACATCAAAGTTACGAAAGAATTGTTATTTTTCATCTAACTTAGTATAAGTTGGGGATCTTGTAGAATTGGGTCAAGTGATTGGAAAAGTGATGAAAGATCGTATATGCATGCTTGTAAGACCATAAATTTGAAAGGTTCAATATAATTGTTGTTCACATATGATTGTACTTGTTCATATTCAGTGTTTGCAAGAGTCATCAAAGGTAAATCAAAGCTCTTTATAGAAAAAACATGGAGATTAGGTAGGAAAGTTTGGATACACATGAATAAAAATTTAATAGTGTGTATGCATATAACTCATGGTCTATGAATGATACTACAAACATTTGGTGTAAATTTAGAATGCTAGCCTTAAGAGCTTAGGAAAGGGGTTATGAAACCATGGGAACCATTATCTTGAGTGATAAATGTCTCTACCTATTATGACAAGACCACAAATTTTATAGGCACGTTACATTTACTTAAATTAACACAAAAACTACAAAATATAAATAATCTTATATTTTTATCAACCGAAAAATATTCTTACAACAAAAGATTTATATTAAGGGTGGGCTCACTTGGGGCGCTTAAGCTTCTATTTTAAAGAAGAGGTCCCGTGAATAAAAAAAATATTTGCTATGAAATATTTGGAATCTTTTCCTAAATAATAGAAGCTCCTAGGGAGCCGATGCAAATAAGGTGGGATTAGAAATTGTAAAACATCAAAGTTTTGATTTTAGTTATAAAAAAAATTGGAGGGGAAATTATCTTTTTACTTCTTTTTATCATGCACAAAATATAAGAGCAAAGGTAGTGTGTTCATGAGACCACAAGTTCCCTTAAATTTTGGTGCTTAAATTTTTAAGCTAAATTAGACAAGAAAATTTATGGAACAAGCAGCTTTAGAAAAAAAAAAGGAAAGGAATGGTCCTTTTATAGTCCACTACATCAGCCATATGTTTTTGGGTCTACATATGATGACAGCAATATGGGACTACCCCCTACCTTTTGAGAAAGGCATCAATTATGCTAAAAGAAACGTACATACCCTGCCCAATAGAATTTCAAGCTAATCCAGCTCTATTTTTTTAATAAAAAAAACTTCCTTTCATACAACCCTATCTAAATAAACTTACTTAGACCCTATCTAAATAAACTTACCTTTTAAGTACTTAGCGTGTGTTTAGTTTTAATTACTCTCTTTTATCACATTTGTGGTCACTGTATGGACAATTTTTTGAGGAAGAATTATTTAATGCAAGATATGGTCCCTTTGACCAATCCTCCATCAAAAAATTATATTGGATGAGGCAGAATCCTGAACTCAAAAGTTGCCACAATCTTGGGGATGTAAACGGATAAGAAGGCATCTTGGGCTTGAGCTTTCGTAGAAGAGTGATTAATTTACTTTATTAAAAGTGGGATTTGATGCGATTTGATACTTTAAACAGCTGTAACCATTCTTATTGCATTGCGGAGTTGAGACAGCTGTAATATTAAGTTTTCTCAAGGTTCGGTACTGATTCTAATACATGCAAGCACACACATTTGTTTATTTTCGTCTATGATTCTTATCATTACTCATTCCGATTAATTGATGTGGAAAACGAGACTACATCTAGAGATTAATACAGGAAGAAGATTACACATTTTTACAGGAGCAGAAGAAAGCACAGAATTGTAATGAACTCCGTTGGACATTTCATTGTCCATGCATTATATTCTCAGATTAAAAACTGATTATATTTGTGCATTTCATAGTTATATACATGAAAACAATTTCTTCCACCTCAGGCAGCTTCCAAAATTGTTTCAAGCTTCGATTTCCACTGTTTTCTACCCGATCGGACTCCCTTAACACAACACAGAGAAGAAGATGATGGTGGTGATGAACATTCTTCCTCTTCTTCACCAGAATAAGCATCCATGTTAAACAGTGGATGCACTTTTCCTCCAATCTTGGAACAGAAAATTTGTGTTGTTGCATTATTGGCTTTCAAAAGAAAAGAAGCCATGAACTCCTCACACAAAACAAACTCTAATTTCTTCCTAGGAAGAACAAAATAGAGCTGCCCAAACTGAAACTCTTCCTGAGGAAAAAGCTCTGATATACATTTCCCAATGTAAAGACCATCAGAACTACAGATAAAATGACCTGGATTGTTTTCCAATATCTGTTCAACCTTGACTGAATCTGAGAATTTCTGAATGCCTCCCTCCATTAAGATAACGTTGGCAGTCAGTTCATAGACATCATTAGCCCCAAAAGAAATGCAAATTCCCATTATCAAAAGTTGAAAAAGAATCCCTCTTATCACTGTAAAATCTGACCTAAAAATTCTCCCTGAACGGAAGTTTCTGTAGAGAAATTAGGAAAGCTTCTCTCACTGATCAATCACTCTAGAAATTGAAATAACCCACAGTACGAATGGGTTTGTTAGCCTAAAATATGACTGGAAATGCCCCATAAATTCTGTGTTTTGAAACAAAGTTAAATAAAGAAATACCCCATAAAGTGTGTGTTTCATTCACAGGGAACACTCCTAACATGGACAAGATTCCGCTATTCTGAAGAAGACAGGTTGCCTTTATTGTTTGTGGCCAAGGCAACATATTTTGTGTCTGGGAAGCAGATAATATTGTTGTAATATTTGTGGGTAAAGAGAGATTATATTGAGCGAAAAGTAGTGTATTGTCAGTTAATATTACAGTGTTGTTTCTGATAAACTGATAAATATTGCATGCAGTTTCGTGGAGGATGGCCATCTATATTACCAGTACAGTCTAACATTTCTTATATCACGTTTTTAACGCTCATTTGTCTGCGGTGTATCAGACATTGCCTGTAAAATTACAACATATTGAGCTGTGTGTGAGTTGTATTGTTGTCCATCGATCGAGCAAACTAGGTTTTTAATTAACTGCCAAGATTCCAATTGCCTCAACAGACAATCCACATGTTTCATGGTTTAATTAAATTTCAAGTTTTGAACGTTCTCCACCAATAGTTTTACATTTTAATACAGAGATTCCCTGTTATCTACTTTCTTCCACGACACCACATTTAAATGGGTTAGATTGTTTTTAAAAAGAGATTTAAATTTATAAGAATCTGGTTTGAATTCTAACATTATGGTGTAAATATAAAGGATTTGAATTTGTAAGAATCTGGTTTGAGTTCTAACTTATGAATCTTACATATTCTTTTATATAGTGTTTTTTATTTAAAATTATGATATTTAGCGAATGTTTATTAAATTTTTTGTATGGATTTTTATTTATAAGAGTTATAATTTTCAATTTTGTATCTATATTTTGTTTTTATTTGTACAATAGTTTTTGAAGATATGTTTTTTTATAGAATATATTGATTTGGCCTTTCAATGTGGACTCAAATTCACATATATATGTCTTTATGTTATAATACCATAGAATAATACAATATATGTTACATGTTTCTTACTTCATTGATATAGTAAAAAAACTTTATAAAATCTCTCGACCTCTTTTACAGAGATGCATGTAAAATGTTTATTATTGAATTAGCAAGGAACTTGAGCTCTGATCCTTGTGTGTGTGATATATATATATATATATATATATATATATATATAAACTGATTTTAGCTATATTTTAAACCAGATTTAAACTACATTATAATCTACATTTATAGATAACTTAATTTGGTATTAATAATTAAAATAATAATAGAATAATCAACTCATCTATTTACAAATTCCTAAAAGATATTTAAGTTAACTAATAAAACTATTTTATTTAGAAGATCCTTAGAGAAAGTTTTCTAAATCCATAACTTTTAGAAACTAAACATAAAATCTAAAGGATAGGTAGAATATAGGAAAGCATAACACGGTAGATGCAATAACTATTGTTTAAGTTACAAGCATATAGAGAAAACTTTATAACTATACACATTTAATCTACAATTCTAAATTAACCATCTTACAATACGGATAATTAATACATTGATATGATCATTGAATTAGCTAAATTGATAATTAAATTAAACAAATTGAGAATAATATAGTTTATCTATCTAAACTAAAAAGTAACTTAAACATATGTTCAAATGAATATCTAGTTAAACGAAACCACCATAAAACAACCTTACAAAATGTAGATAAAGGTAATATAAAATAGATTATTTCCAAAACCAAACTTCTCTAACACATCTCATTCTATATGATGCATATAAATTTAAATAAGATACCTCTAGCGACGGTCCCAAACAAAACCCATAGAGTAAAGACCATAGATAAACCTATTTTCTCAAAAACATGCTAATATTTTCTAGACAGGAAATAGCAATTAATGATACATGATTTCTACCAAATTAATAGATTGCCTAATATGACGTTAGGATCACCATGACATACTAGACAAAAGAAGAACCACATAGGCTTGTATGGCAGCGAGGTAGCAAACCAATGTAGAAAATATAAATATCAGATAAAACCAATATTTATCTTCATTATTACATTATTTCTATTTATAAGGAAGCATCCAATCTAGTCATATAGGTTGACACATTAGTTCTACTTATAAGATGCCAAGATTTTTATTGCTTATAAAATGTCAAACTCTAAACAAAGTGATGCTCTCATGATTCAAGATATGCATTTGAGTATCTTATAAAAGCCATACTTAGTCACATATTAACACACACTAAAACACAGGTGAACTTGATCCTCCTCACTAGTTGGATGAGGTGGGAAAAGAGAGGGTTCCTATAAATCTAAGAAGGACATCATTTACATCTCCTAGGGTTCAATAAGATCTAAGCAGCTTCAAACAAGGTACGAGCATCGAGTTGCATGGTCCCTAAATAAAATGGTATTTAAGGTTTAAGAACGATTCCAAACCATCTATTATAGTTTAATAGTAATGGAATGAAATGAGAACATCAATAGCCTCATAGATTCATCTAGACCTTAGGGGAGAAGGCCCAATAGTTGATCCGGGTCTAATAGTTGATCTATAATCCCACTTGAGTTTATTGTTTAGGACAAGGATATAAGATGTGAAAGACTGTCATATTCAATATTATCGATCGATTTCTTCTCAACAATGATGTTTTGGCATATAGTTGAAAGAAAACCCATGGAAAAGGAGCTAAATGTGCATAAGAACCAAATAGACCCAAAATGGAGATGAAATGGAGATAACTTGCAGAGATGAAAATATCAATGTTATTTCATAATTATAATAACATAGTTAAAGAGATCCTTCAATTCAATTGATAGGAAATAACTCCAATATAACCAGAATTGAGGCAAGCAATCACACGGATGAAAACTCGTAGCTTGAAGTGAGTTCTGGAATGGTTACCAGGGCCAACCTCCTTTCATTAGAAGTGTATCTTGAAGAGAACATTTTAAGATGGTAAAATTGCTCAATCACCCTTTTTGCCCCTCTCATGGGATCTAGACTAATAAAACTATCTCAATCTGGTTCCTCTGCAATATACATATGAACCGAAACTCCAAAAATGAATGCAATTAATTGAAATTCCCCCAAAGGAAAGATGCATTTCTTCTTTCTTTTCACCTCATCCCCATTTCTATTTACTCAGGAATTTTTATGCCTGCTAGCTTGAATGTTTTGACTTACTATGTGTGTGAGAGAGAGAAAACATGAGCATGGACTGAAAAAGGAAAGGAAAGGTTCTTTTATAGTCCATTATACCAGCCATATGTTTTTGGGTCTACTTATGGTGACTGCAATATGGGACTACCCCATACTCCTTGCGGGAGGCATCCATCATGCTACAGATGAGGTGTACATACCTTACCAGCCAGTGGGATTTGAACTTGTGACCTCCCTTTAAAGAGTACAAGTTCTCCACCACTAGGTCAAACCAAACATCCACATAATGGAGAGATTTGAATCAAAATCCCAACCATGATCATTCACTTAATCCTTCATTAAAACTAAGGTTACATTCCAAGGTCTGACAAAAGATAGTAAAAGACCAAAATAGAAAGATGCCCAGAAACAAATCTTCGAGTAATAAAAACTGATGTCGACCAACTAAAGAGATTACATGCAGGGACAATGAAAGATTCATAATACATTTGGTAGTTAACATACTTAAGCCCCAAATCCTTACTTCTCTCCTAAACTCAACCCTAAGGAGGATGAGGATTACTTTTTGTAGGGCATTTCACACCAATCTACAACTAGGCTCCCTCAAGGTTTCGAGACCCAATCCATATTTCATCTTCAGATTCATCTACCTTGTGAGGATTTACTATGTGTCTCCCTACACAACTCCAACTCATAAATAAATTCACTTTTGCAAGCGATGTAACATTTTCACCATCATCACAATTTCAACATATCTTTCAACCTCAACATTTTCATGAAGATTCATATATTCCTCCACACTTACACATGCACTTGAAAATTTTGCTTCATCCTCATTCTATTTTTCATGGGAATGAACCAATACCAAGAACACATCTAGTTAGGTGGGTTTACCCTAAGAATGGTCTCATTTTTCCTCTTGAATCATTTGAATGCTCAGCGTCATATCTTATCGGTGATGTCCCTTCTGTGCCCTAAGTGCATAAAAGTGTCAAATTTTGACGTGTTGTTTTTCATAAACTGTCACACTTGGAAATTATATGTCTAAACCTATAGGCTCATCTAAGGCCCCTCTAAAATAATCTATCTTAGATTTTCAAGACTCAATGTAGTTTTTGTACGACAGTAATTTAACTGTTGATGCAAAAACTATCAGATGCATTCAACGGACAGTTGCAAGGTAGCCTAAATCTTGTTTGATTTTTCATGGGCATGGACACACTTACTTGGTTGGAGTTACCCTTAGTATGGTCTCGGTTTACCTCTTAACTCAATTGAATACTCAACACCATACCCTACTGGTGATGTCCCTTATGTTCCCTAAATGCATAAAACTATCAAACTTTGATGGGTCATTTCTCACAAACTGTGGCGCTTGCAAATGATTTGTCTAAACCTATGGGTTCATTTGAGGACCTTCTATAATCATTGCTTCTTAGAAAAGTATTAGATAGTTTTTTGCAGCCTTTATTTCCTTGGAGATGTCAAACAAGAAGAAGGGTAAGACTCCTAAGTGTGGTGAAGGCTAAGAGAGGCCATAAAAACATGGAACCTTAACTTCGTACTTTTTTAATGCTTGTAGTCAAAATGATGAAGTTACACATCACAACTCTCACCAATTATATTTAAAGAAAAACTCCTATTTTATCTTGCTGAGATCTTCTTGCCAATTGGACAAAATAACTTTAAATCCATTACTTGTCTTTGGCTTATCTTGTCGATGAAAAAAATGATAACTACCAGTTAAGTCTATATTTAGCTCTGCCAGCTAGATATTTTGTCATTTTTGAACTCAAGTTAATTTTATTGTTTAACTCTCTGATAGCGTCGGTCAACACTCCAGTTCTCCTCGGGCTTCTCCGTTGGTTTACACTATGTTTCTAGCGGTCGGTTATGCTTGTGATTCTGCTCGTCAGTTTTCTTGCTCGGGCATCACTGTGAATTGACTGTCTGTAATCTCTATCTGTCAGGTTCCACTGACTGTCGATATTTATAGTCACATTGTGAATACTTGTCGTTTATGCATTACTGAAAGCATAATCTTTTTCTCTTTGATTCTCTGAATTCTTTGACACTTTGATTATAACTGATTAGATTATATCAAGTTGACATCAATGACAATACAATCCATTAACTGATTTAATGTCTTACATTATCCTTTTGCATTTCGGTGATCAACTTAACATCTTCAAACATTCAATTAGTTACATGTCATCAATCTCTCCCTTTGGCATTGATGGAAACATACTATATTATCATACTATACTATTACTAATGCAATATGAAATATATAGTTTCATCAAGCTTTCCCAATGTAACTTATTACAAATGTCTGGCTCTTGGTAAGCTCAAAAATAGCTTAGATTTGTTTCATGCAAAGTGGTTGTCTTCAATCTTTAATCCCTTCAATGCATAGATGTATCATCTGATATCTATGTTCTGATATGTTCTCTACCTTGACTTTTCTTCTTCTTGATAATCTATTTTTCCTTTGACAACAATCTTTCTCTTTTTGTCTGAACTCTCTCCCTTTGTTACTTCTCTCCCTTAGATGGATATTTCATGTGTAATCAATTTCTCTCCCTTAGAATGTTGATTAACTCTTCCTTTCTAATTCTCAGGAACTTCTCTTCATGGATACTGATATAATCTATCCCTTTATCATATCTCTCCTTTTGATAATGAGATCATCTTTCCCTTTTTATGATAAAACAAATCTCCCTTTTGTATGATAATGAGAACATCTCTCCCTTTGAAAACAATGCCAAAAAAAATATTTCTCCTTATTTTATCATCTATATCATGTTACATTCCTTTGCATACTATATTCCTTGAATTTCCTTGTCCATCAGCAATACAAAGTTCTAATTTTTGGTGCAGCTATGTACCTTGCAATGTACAGATATATCTTTTGTTGTTCATCTTAGTGTTTGCGTCAACATGACTGATCCTTAGATTTGGTATAGGCTGATGCAACCTTCTAGTCAGATTACTGACCAATAGACAAGGGTTGAACCCCTAGTCTCTGTCTCAGGTACTCAAATGTGTCCTTCGGTAATGGCTTGGTGAATATATCAGCTAACAGTTCCTTTGATTGAACATATTCTAGTGTCACTTCTTTTGCTTGTACCTATTCTCTTAGGTAGTGATACTTGATAGCAATATGCTTAGTTTTAGCGTGCATGACTGGATTCTTAGAAATGTTTATTGCACTGGTATTATCACAATAGATAATTACTGGTTCAAGAATCTTCATATGCATACCTTCCAGTAATTGTTTGATCCATGCAATATTGGAGCAATTTGTAGCAGCAGCCACATACTATGCTTCTGCAGTAGACTGAGGTGCATCCTTGCTTCTTTCTTATCCATGTGACAAGTCTGTCACCCATCAAGAATGCTCCTCCAGTTGTGCTCTTTTGGTCATCAATGTTTCCAGCCCAATCAGCATCTATATAGACTTGTAGCTCAAATTTTCCTTCTCTTTTGTACCATAAGCCATAGTCCTCGGTGTTCTTCAAATATCTTAGAATTCTTTTGACAACAATCATATGTGATTCTTTGGGATTAGCATATAATATTGCAACTATCCCCAATGCATGTGCTATATCTGGTCTGGTGTGAACAGCATACATCAATTTTCCAATCATTGATCTATATAAGGTTTGATTTACCTCATTTGTCTTATCTTCCTTTTTCAACTTGCATCCAGTAGCCATAGGTGTTCCAACTGGTTTGGAATCTTCCATCTTGAATATCTTTAGCACTTCCTTGATGTATTTGGACTAAGTGATGTATATGTCTACATCTTGTTGAAGAATCTATAGACCAAGAAATAATTTGATCTCCCCAAACATAGAAATTTCAAAGTCCTTGCTCATTTCATTAGCAAAGGATTTGCATAACAATTCATTTCCCCCAAAAATGATATCATCAAAAAAAATTTCAGCAATCAGAATATTACCATCGGTATCTTCTTTTAAGTATAGATTGTTATTTTCACTTATTCTAACAAATTTTATGCTAATGAGATATGAGTGAAGTCTTTCATACCAGGCTCTGGGTGCTTGTTTCAATCTATACAAGGCTTTGTGTAGTCTACATACCATGTTTCTCTTGTCTGGAACAACAAACCCTTATGGTTGTTCAATGTATACCTCTTCTTCTAATATTTCATTTAGGAATGCAGATTTGACATCCATTTGGTATACCTTGAATCCTTTAAATGCAGCATAAGCAAGTAATATTCTAACTCCTTTTAGTCTAGCAACAGGTGCAAAGGTTTCTCCATAATCAATACCTTCTTCTTGTGCATATCCCTTGCATACTAGTCTTGCTTTGTTTCTAGTGACTTCTCCATTCTCATTCAGCTTATTTCTGAATATCCATTTGGTACTGATGAAATTCTTGTCATCTAGTCTCGATACTAGTGTCCATGTATTGTTCTTCTCAATATTTTCTATTTCCTCATTCATAGCACTGGCCCGTTCTTCATTCTCAAGTGCATTGTTAACATATTTAGGCTCAAAATCACAAAGTAAACATCTGATGTTAAGTGACTTACTTCTTGTTCTTGTTCCTGCCTTTTTATCTCCTATGATTTGATTCTGTGGATGATGTCTTCTGACATACTTGGCAAGTTTTGGTTCAGCTCTGTGTTCATCATTTTGTTTATCTTCTTCATCTTCATTTTCATCTCTATTGTTCAGAACATCATCTTGAGTATTATTCTGATCATTGATAATTGCAGCCTGATGCTCGGGTGCAATGTTCTAATGCTCGGGAGTGACACACTATTGCTCAAGTAGAGTGTTAGGTTCTGTATAAATAAACTGGTTGTAGTCCTCTGGTTCCTTGTTGCTTTTCTTATCATTCTTTTCTACAAATTCATCTATTTTCACTTTCAATGATTTTGTTAGATGACTTGTTAAGACATTTATAAGCCTTGCTTTTGGTTTAGTACCCTAGGAAGATACCTTCTTCACTTTTGCAATCAAGTTTTTCATTTCTATCATCCTTCAATATATGACATTGACTACCAAAGATTCTAAAGTAACTCACATTGGGTGTATGACCATACCAAATCTCATAGGGTGTCTTCTTTGTGTCCTTCAATTGTACTATGTTTAGTGTATAGACAGAAATACTGACAGCTTCCCTCTAGAAAGTTTGAGTGATGCCTTTCTCAATCATCAATGTTCTTGCATAGTCAACAATTGATCTATTTCTCCTCTCAACAAATCCATTTTGTTGTGGTGACCTAGGTGCAAAAACCTGTCTTTTAATTCCATGCTCATTGCAATAGTCAGTGAATTATTCTGAAGTAAACTCCCCTCCTTTATCTGACCTTAAGCATTTCAATTTCTTTTCACTTTGTTTTTCTACCATTTCTTTATACCATTTAAACATCTTAAATGATTCTGATTTATCTTTTAAAAACATGACTGTCATCATTCTAGAAAAATCATCAACAAAGAGAATAAAATATCTATCTCCATAGTAGCTCTTTGTTCTCATGGGTCCACATAGATCTGTATGGACTAATTCTAGAATTTCAGTAGAAGTATGGGTTTTTCTCTTGAAACTAGACTTTGTCATCTTACCTTTTTGACAATTCTTGCACATGATATGCTCAGGCTTAGTCATTGTCGGTAAGCCTCTGACATTCCTTTTGTTGCTTATCTTTATCATGTTGTCAAAGTTCACATGATACAATATTTTGTGCCACAAACATATGTCTTCGTTTCTAGCCATTAAACAAGTGGTGTTAGTGTCATCAAGATAGAAACGGTTACCTTGTGTTTTCTCATCAGTACCAATCAGCCTTCCTGATTCATTGAATATCTTTGCCTTCTTATTTTCAAATGCTACTATGTGACCTAAATTGTTCAACTAAGAAACAATTAACAAATTGTAATTCAGTCATTTAACCCAGTAAGCATTTTCACATTTTATCAGGTTATTCAACATTATGGTTCCTTTACCTTCAACTAGACAAGGTGTATCATTACCCATTCTTACTGAACCACCATTATAGTATTCAAAAGTCTCAAACTTTTGTTTGTCGCCGGTCATATGGTGAGTGCAGCCACTATCTATGATCTAGACATCATTTTTACTAACTTTAGATATGACTGCAGTTTCTACATACCTTTCTTCATCTTCATCTGAATCATCCTTCATGGCTACAAATATCTTCTCGATGTCTTCTTCTAATTCGGTGTCAGTGTCATCAACTCTGTTCTTAGCTAGGTAACAAGATTTCTTCCCTTTGTCCTTGTAGTCTCTGGTATCTCTATTGTCAGATTGTCGGTTGCTTCAGTAATCTTTATTTTCACCTTTATCAAACTTCTTCTCAAATGATCTATCATTTCCTCTGTCATCTTTTCTTCAGTTTGGACATCTTGTAGCAAAGTGTCCAACCTCTTTACAATTGAAACATACAAGTGGTAATTTACCTTTGTATCTGCCTTTGCCTCTGTACAATCTTCCGGCCATAAGTGCTTCAATTTCATCAAGTCCTTGATCCTCATTATCACTGTCACTATCATTTCTAACATCATGTCTATGACTTGAGTTACTTATCTTTAAATAAGATTTGAATGCAGATTCTATGGATGGTAAGACACTATTGTCAAAGTTATTCATCTCAAATGAAATTAGTCTACCAATCAGACTATCTAGAGTAACTATATTCTTTGCTACTGCTCTCATTTCTTGAATAGCAGAAACTCTAATAGCATAAACAAGCAATAAGGTTCTTAAGATTTTGCTTACCACTATCTCCTCTTCAAGTACACCTCCAACACCTCAGATAGCATTTACTACCTCTTTGATTCTACAGCTATACTGAGTAATGTTTTCTCCTTTCATCCTTAGGTCATCAAACCTCCCTCTTAGGCTTTTTGCCTTTTCTCTTAGTACATTGGCATCTCCTCCATGTACAAGCTTCAACTTATCCCACATTTTCGTTGCAGAGGTGCAAGTTTTGACATCTTCAAACTCAGCATCTAAGAGTGATGATGCAAGTTCTATCATCATGCAGTTATGTTCATGCTTGACTCTTAATTGCTCAAGAGTATGAGGTCATGTAGGCAACACATATTCAGTATCTAAATATTGAACAATATCATTTCCAATACCTGATAAGTGGAGTCTTATTCTACTTTGCCATGATGCAAAGTTGTCTTTATTCAACTTGGGCACATCTCGTATGTTCATCTTGTGATCTTTTGCTTGAGTTGTTAAACTCCCTTTATAAGCACACAAGCTCCGATACCAATTGTTAGTAATAACTAAGAGGGGGGGTGAATCAGTGGCCTCAAAAATATTCCAATAATCAACCCTTAAAACTTAGTACCACAATATTCCACCTCTAGTTATCTTCAATCCTATAAGATGAATGCCTCCAAATACTTATATCAAATTACTACTACTCAGAATGCTTTGTAAAACCTTCTACTGTAGATAAATATCGAATAGTAGTCTATTAATTTACCGAAAAAAAGTAAATTATCTAGAGTATACCGATCAATCCAGTTAAGTTATTTGTAATGAAAAACACTAAAGTAATGACTCATAAACACATTGACACATGGAATTTTAACGTGGAAATCTTGTTAAGGGAAAAACCATTTGGGACCAGTAACCCAAAATTTTCACTCTTCTGAAGTGAACTTGGTGAAGAGACAACCATGTTAAAGGTTACAAACACACTGTTAGGTGTGACCTTGTTAGAGGATTTAAAAGTTTTGTCTATCACTTGATATAGGGCATCTCTATGCTACCATCTTTGATCAAACACTCACTTGGCCTGTCAATTGGTGTTTGGCATCTCATGCTATCTTCATGATCAAACTTTTTGATACTCCTTGGATTGTATCTCCATATAGAAAGGATCTTTAAATCCCGCTCGGTTAAGAGACTTTCTCAATCAATGGTTAAATTGAAATAGTATGATTTGTTCACATATACAACTTATACTTGCAGATTTTTAGATCTATTGTAATCTCATAAAAATATTCTGATCAATATAACTTTGTTTATACCTTTTCTCCACTTTGATTTTTCTTGGTGATGTTGTTCTCTGTTGCTCGGTGTCTACAAAAAAATTTAGCTCTTTCCTTAGCTTGATTGATCAGCACTATATGAAGTTGCTCTTCATCAGTTTCTCTTCAGCATCCTCTTTTTCATTTATTCACCCACACCAATTCGTAATGAATTGATTTTTCTCTTTATAGACATGATATCACCGCTGTTAGGTTCTTGATCTTCTTGATCTTGGCGTGATCCACAATTCTCACCAATTAGATTTAAAGCAAAACTCATGTTTTATCTGACTGAGATCTTCTTGCCAACTGGACAAAACAGCTTTAAATCCATTACTTGTCTTCGGCTTATCTTGTCGATGAAAACAATGATAACTACCAGTTAAGTCTATATTTAGCTCTGCAAGCTAGATATTTTTTCTCTTCTGAACTAAAGTTAATTTCAGTGTTTAACTCTCTAATAGCATTGGTCAACACTCTAGTTCTCCTCGGGCTTCTCTGTCGGTTTACACTATGTTTCTGGCCGTCGGGTATGCTTGTGATTCTGTTTGTCGATAATTCTCACTGGTGTTCTTGCTCGGGAATCATTGTGACTTGACTGTCAGTGATCTCTATCCATCGGGTTCCACTGATCATTGGTGTTTGTAGTCACATTGTGAATACTTGTCTTTTATGCATTACTGAAAGCATAATCTTTTTCTCTTTGATTCTCTAAAGTCTTTGACACTTTGATTATAACTGATTAGATTATATCAAGTTGACATCAATGACAATACAATCCATTAACTGATTTAATGTCTTGCATTATCCTTCTGCATTTCGGTGATCAACTTAACATCTTCAAACATTCAATCAATTACATGTCATCATACACAATCATGTCTACCAGTCTCATCTAATATTTGTTACTAAAATGAAGGAGAGTATGACAGCAGAAACTATATTTCATCTAATTAAGAGTTTTTTAATTGAATATGCATGTGTGGATGACTTGACCATTGCCAAAACATTAGTATGTGTAGGAGTGAATGGAGATTCAGCAATTCAAGGTCATAGGAATGGTCTTTGTGTAAAGATACAAACTTATTTGTCACCCTACATGTGGTTGTCATTCACTACATGTCCCATAGATTGAATCTATCTTTTAAGACTGTGAGCAAGTACGCTCTAGTAACAAATGCTGAAGATTTAGTCAGAGAGCTCTACTTATACTTCTGTCGAAGTCCCAAATAATTTTTAGAATTTCAAAAATTTGTTGATCAATGGAATAATCGATGAGAACAAGATTCTTAAGTATGTTGATACTAGATGGATCTCCTTGGATAGACCAGTGCATCAATTATATTCAAAATACTGATCCTTGATTGGAGT
Organism: Thuja plicata; assembly: GCA_018584345.1. Taxonomy (NCBI): domain Eukaryota; kingdom Viridiplantae; phylum Streptophyta; class Pinopsida; order Cupressales; family Cupressaceae; genus Thuja; species Thuja plicata. Next base: position 19,101 of record MU224342.1, read on the forward strand.
AATGTATGAACATTGCCACACGGTAGAAAATTTGTTGACCCAATTCATAGGTTAAGTGATAGATAGATCATCTTAACTTTAGCAGGTCTTCTCCCCATGCTAGAGGAAATGAACCTTATTGCAAAAAAATCCTAGGAAAGAGCTATGTATATTACGGAATATGCTAAGGTACATAAACTAACATTCATGACCCTCGATAATCTCTATCAATATCAACCAAAATTATATGATGAAAAATTTGTTAGGTGGAACATACTGATAGATTTGAATAATCCTGATATTTTTTATAGATCAGTACAAATGGGGAGTTAAGTGTTAGTGTATGTGAATTTTAGATACCAATGCACTACCTTGTCATGGTCATATAACTACGAAATCACCCTAAGAAGAAAGACATGTTATAAGGGAAGATTTTAGCAAGATTATTGAGTCTGTAACTGCTTCTATGAAGGAAATCATCTATCTTCTTTCCTCGAAGATCAAAAATTGATTCCCTTGTGAGCATAAACTTGAAGCCATGTCTATTGTGTCTCCTCAATATTGGTAACTCAATAATGCACCTGATTATCGTAAGAAGCTAACAACTTTGATATGTCAATTTTGCAAATATGCACAATTCCATGGATAAACTATAGATGGAATTATAAATGAAATAATTCTTAGAGAGAAATCACAACTCATTTTTCAATAAATATGAGGGAAAAATATCAAAAAATGGAAAACTCCCACGAAGAGGGATAACTAACCAAGCTAATTTGAACAATTCTAGGTTAGAGAAAAAAATTCATGATTCAACATCAAAAAATTTCAAAATTGTTGATTTATGTCAAAACATGATATTGAGTTCAGTGGAGGATGAGAGCGTTTTCAGCTTTAGGGTTCCTAAAATCAAAGATAAGAAACAAACTAGACAATAAATTGGAAAATTTCTTGAGGTTGTATACATCTAGGTATGATGTCGAATGCTTTCCTTGTGAAATGGCACTGGCAATCTAGAAGTCAAAATGTGAAAGTAGGGGGGTTGGGAAACACTTCCAAAAAAAGTGGGATAATCGACAAAGATAGAATGAATGAATCTGAAAAAATTATTGGTATCTTTGAGATGCAGTTAAGCGGAGGTATGCAGAGTGAATAAAACACGAACAAGAATCAAGGAATCTCTCAATTTGATGATGAGGATGATGAGATGATTTGGCAAGTTTAAGAGATTTAGCACTATTAGTCACTAGGTATTTATTCAACTTATTATTATATTTCATCATTCATATTACAAAATCATAAATGTGGTTGATAACTTGATGCTATTTTATGTTTATGTCAATGGCATTTAATATTGATATGCAATTGCATTTTTTAAATTTCTATTTACATATAGAAAATAGCAAGATAATAGAGCATGCATTAAATCAGAAAATAGGAAAATAAGAAACAACATAATATGTTTATTGATAGAGTAATATTTATTTATACATGGTAACATTTTCATGAATTCTTTCAAAATATAACCATACAATTCATTCAATACATAACTCTATGTGATTCAGTATACAAAAGTATATCTAATTCACCTACCCACTCAAGATTCAATACAAGATTTTAGAACCCTTTGCAAATGACCCTGAATTCTCTTTTATAAAAACAAGGGAGCAACAATAGCTTCAGGTGGATTTGCAACATGTTAATATCAATATCAATTACCAGGGCACATAATCTATTAGCTCATCAAAATCTATCCACCTCATCACTTGTCTTTCTGACATAACTCATTACAAATTTACAAGCCTGAAGGTGTGCATCATAGGATGGATTAGTGACTGTTGCATTTTCCTTGTTCATAAAATAGAGTTAATTCAGGCCATGAGAAATTGTACAATATGCTTGGAAATACAAATAAACAAAAGTAGAAAACCTGAAATAATTTGGGAATAAAAAATATAGAATACATATTATGAAATCATTGTGTTAATTTTTGTAGGGTGCTCCACTCTCCATTTGATGGAAGTCCAATTTTTTGTAAAGTACTGTAAGTGACCTCCAAATTTATCATCAATTCATATTTGGAAGAGGAACTTGACACAACTATTACATCCAATGTTGCATTCAAGGTTTTCAATGGTTTGATGTAATCCAAAAAGCTTGCCTCACTTGTTTCCTTAGGAAACAAGTCTAAATCATACTTCACTTTCTCCTCCATCTTCTTTTTGAAAACATCATTTCTAATGTATTAATTTATTGTTTCAACGCTCTTCAAAAGACTAAGATCTATTGATCTTTGTACCTTTCCATGCAGCTTCTTCATCTTTTTTGCAACCTTATCAAGACATTCTTGTGCTTCCTATAGTTTATCACATTATTTAATGATAGATTATTCCTTTACTATGGCATCAATGTGGTTTTGAATTCCCTTGGATGCCAAATAGTTGTCACTAGCTTTGTAGACTGTACTTTTAGACTTTTGATCAATTTAAACCACTAACGTAACTAGTCAATCATCTGCGTTATTTTCCCCTAGATTTTTTGTTTTATATACTTAATTGTTTGTTTCGTAGTTTCATTTAATCTGTCTTGGGAATTTTTTATTTTTTTTTCCTTTTGCAACTCTTTTATCATTCTTTCAACATCTTTTATTCCTTCCTCTACTTTTTCTTCTCACTAATTTGTTCTTTTCTTCTAATTGTCCAATTGATTCTATAATTTTTTTGTTGAGGCAACGACATTCTACAGATTTTTGTATAATTGTGTTGAAGAGGCTCTTTCATTTTCAAATTTTTTTATGCTTTCCGCCAATCCTTGCTTCAATTCATTAAGTTCTTCTTGTATATGTTCATTCTCTATAATTGCAGATGTAGAGGTAGAATTTTTTTTATTTTTTTCTCTAATTCGCTGCTCTTGTTATCTTCTGATTTCCTCTTTGCTTTTTCATTTTCTAGATCTACTTGTAACTTTTCTATTTTTTTCTCCAGCCTCTCTCTCTCTCTCTCTCTCTCTCTCTCTCTCTCTCTCTCTCTCTCTCTCTCTCTATTNTCTCCCGCCTCTCTCTCTCTCTCTCTCTCTCTCTCTCTCTCTCTCTCTCTCTCTCTCTCGATCAATTATGTGTACACCACCTCATTGGTCTTTTTAGACACATTAATCTTGTCCACATTTTTAACTCTGGAAAATTCTATTTGGATGGTGCTAACATGAAATTTAGAGGGATTTATATGACTCTATGGTTGATTTTGATTTTGAATTGGGGGCATAACACCAATGTATTCTATCATTTTTTTGGGTCATATGTGGAAAATGTCATGTTCAATGCAGGTGGTTTTTCTAAAGCTACAATAGTTGCAACTCTCTTAATTATCTTCTTATTTTCATTATTCTTATATTTGATCTTTTTTTATATTGATCAAGGAAAGTATTTTAATCAAAATCTGGGGTTTCTTATGCAAATGAATTTTTGAATGGTGAAATGGAACTTGCAATGATGTAGGTTCCTCCACCTATGCTTGTGGTTTTAATTATTTCATTTTTAGGATTAGCAATACCCATTCCTAATCTTTTCCCACAATTACTTATAGCTAGTGTTATTGGACTCTTTTGAGGGGTTTGTTCTGAAGTTGCAAACAATACCTTTGTAGTGGAAATTAATGGAGTTGGATTTTTACTCTTCATTGTTGTCATAATTGTTTGCTTCTTCACAATGCCTTGATCACTAGGATCCTATATATAGTATCTTCTACTATTAGTATTGGCCTCTTGTGAGAGATTTCTTTTTTTTGCACTTGATCACCACAACTAGCACTAGTACTCATATAATCCCCACCATTGGAAGTAGCACTTGATTCACCACCATGTTATTGTTGTGATTGAATTTAAGTGTATAGATAATCTAGATTTGAATCTCTAACAAAATGAGGTACAAGTGTATAAGTAATACCTTTCCCTGTTGATTCAACTCTAATGGTTGGTTGTGCACTAGGTTTTCTTAGAAGCTCTACCATTAGTGGCATCCAAGAACCTTTCCCTTTGGGCCCTAGACCACAATCTTAATAACCCATTTTTTCCAGTATAGCTACTCCTTTAGTATATGTTTGTTTCATGAGCTCACTCAAAACAAATTTTTTGCATTCTGCAGTAGCTATTGGAGTGGGACCTGTGGATATCTCCTCATCGCCATAATTATCACTACTAGTATATGCTTCAAAGGGATTCTCTTTATTCCACAATTTTCTAAACTCAACATCCTCTGGGATATCTTCAAAATATGCACTAGTCTTTGGTTCACTTAGATTCTTCCTCAAGTCCAAAAATTAATAATTTTGTTTTGAGTCGATTTTCCTTCGACACAAGCTTTATATAGATATTCTGGCATAGTTTTTTTAGTAGATGGAACTTCAATTCTTTTGTAAAAATTTTCAAACCTCCTGATTTGGATGCATTTCTCTATTGTCCTCTTTGTGTAAAATTCCATAATTTGTGCTGACAATTGTTCTAGAGAAATACTTTTGTCAGTGGTAGTTTCCTCCACTCTTTTTACCTCATCACAAGAATTTATTTTTTTTCAACATTGCTAGCAATGGTATACTTTCATGTTGAAATCTACTTGTATAGTTCTTATTTTCCACAAGCCTTTCTTGAATGATGTTGCATAGATCATATTGTCAGTAAATTTCAACATCAAAATGAAAAAAAAAATTAAAATTTCATGTACCGTACACTGATTAATTTTCTCTAAAATGTGAACCCTCCACATGAGAAATGTAATGAAGGAAATATGATCTTCTTTTGCTAACCATTAAAGAGTTCATATGTACTCTTCATATTTCATACATAGTTCAATGTAGAAACATCTCTTTCACAAGTATTGGAACTTTTTAGGTTCTACTCTTGATCCATAAAACCTTAACATAGTATATTCTTCCATGAGGAACTAGTCAACCAATTATATTTGAGGTTCGAGTTGAGTGGAATCTCTACAAGACACATGCAATCTAAGAATTGGAGTGTTTATAACTGCATGATAGATTGGTGCCAAAAATAATTCTACAAAATGGTTGTAGTTCCTTATGTCGTCATGCATCCTTATCTTAGTCATCAATTCATATATTGGACACATTGCTCTTGCCTTATCATTCTTATACACCTAAATCTAAAGCTTGTTGGTCTCAAACATTCCATGATATTTTTCTAGAAGAAAATGGCACAAGTAGGTTGTGAACCTAAATGTCTTAGAGGAACCTCTTTTAATCATTACAAATTGTTTGTGTGTGGATTCAACAACATGCTCAACAAAATTATATCTAACTAGTTGAGAAACACAATGGATATTAAATATCATTTCAAGAAGGCTTGCACCCACTTCCCTATTATTTTCCAATCCGAGGCAAAAAGTTAGCACATGCCAATAGTATTCTAAACCCATGCCACAAAAATATCAACATTACAAGGAGGCTTATATTTTTGTATCCAATTCAAGGTGTGCGTGCTAAAATTGGACCTCTACTTTAGTAGTACACTTCAACATAGTCATTGTACTTCAGTTGCATACAGAAACGAATATGGATTCATTCATCTTGCATGTCAGAAAGAATCGACTTGTTGCCTTCTAGAGGGTTGGAGTATGAGCTTGCTCTCAGATTATTGCAAGCTCGGCGACTACACACTAACCTAAATGAAGGATTTAGAGCTATATGATTGATTAAACTAAATGCAAATGCAAATGCAAATTGATGTTAATCCAAGCTAGTTAGAATTTAGTTTTAGAACACCAATTGAAATGTGAGATATTCATTTTTAAACCCAAATTGAAAGTGTTCTCTAAGTTAAGTTTGTATGCTTGAAGGAAATTAACAACAATTAAAGCTAAATGAGAAAATGAAAGAAATTGAAATTGCAAAATGCAGTATAATAACGATGTAAAAATTAAGATCCTTTGTGAAGGAAAAGAATTTCTCTTTTATAGAAATCTCTCTCGAATCGACGGTCGAGATCGAACAAAAAGAGTGGCTCATATTCGATTGCAGAAGCACAATCCATGTGCAAGTGATGTGATTGGTTGAGAGAGTCAGTTGACTGAACTGACTAATCAGTTGTTTTGGAAACTTCCATATTCAGTTTTCAGTTAACTGAAATGTTTCCAAAATGATAAACAGATGAGAATCAATTAACTGAGTGGAACTGGATTGTTTCCATTTTGATAATCAGTCAACTGAATTTGATGATGTCATATGCATTTTTAATAAATTAATTGATTTTGAATGCACATTTATATTTTATAATTAATTTAATTCCTTTTTTATATAATTGACAATTTTGTAATTTTTATTTAATTAATATATCAGAATATCAATTAAATATTTAACATAAGGTTTATTTGCCAATGTATTATGATTTTAGGAATTAATTAATTAATCAAGTACGATGATTGATTAGGACCTAGGGTTTAGGTCAAATCAGTTGAAATTCGATCAATTGCCTGTTTGGTTTAGGACTTAGAATAATCAAGATTAGGGTTTCTTGATTAATAGTTAAGATTGGGGGTCTAGGGTTTAGGTGACCATTTTTAGGTGATTACATTTGCCCCTCTTTGAATTGATGTGTGATCAGCGCATTGATTCAAATACTTGTTAGCAAGAAGACCCAGAATAGTTTGAATTGAAGCGATGAAACCATTCTTTTGAAGAAGAAGACCGACTTCGAGCTTGATTGGACAAAGATCGATCAAAAGATATAAAATAGAATGGTCAGTTTGATTTGAAGCAATGAAGCTGAACATCTGTCAGGAACTCTTAAACCTTTTTGATTGGTTTGAACGAATAACCAATTTTATTTGAAGCGATGAAACTGATTACTGTTAAGAGATTTGATTAGCAAGCAAATTGACTTGATTTGAAGCAATGAAGCCAATTTGATCAATGTATCTGGTTTCAATAATGAATAGCCCCTATAAGACCGATCTTGTCTGGTTTCGAGTGTATTCACCACTGTATAAGACCATTGGTTAGGTTGCAAGTTGAGATGCCCCAAGCGATGGGGTTTTGATTGAGGATGTGATCACTAGAATGTTGATGTCTTGATCCTGCCCCCTCGGGAGCAAAATCAAAATATGGCTAGGTGCCCCTATGATGACAAGCAATTTGATTGATTAGACAATTTAGGAAGAAAATGATCTGATTAAAAATATGTCCCAAGTGGTTAGGAAAAAATATGTACTTGATGAGAGGTCATGTTTGATCGAGATGGACCAAAAGTAAGATACATGGATTTATTAGAAGAAAAGCATGAGATATTTCCACTGGTTGTGCAAGCAGTCAGTTTCAGATTTCAATTTCGATCCCAAAAATAGAATCGGGATAGTTGATTTAGCAAGGGGTGTCATGTTTACGCATAAATAACAACTTGACAATGAGAAGAGTGATCGATAAGAATCTTAGATCCTTCACAGTGGAGAGAAATAAAGTTATTATGTTGATCTCATCACTATGCAAATGAAGATGCAAGACTAACATGAATACAACCTAAGGTGTAGTCACTGAGATTTAGCTTTGAAAATTTTCATCATTGAGCATTTTTGGAACATCAGAGTCGATACAATCCTTACTGGTGCCATTGCGACCATATGAATATGAATATGACTTTCATCAGATAAGATATGGGAAACTAGCGTAAGCATCGAGGCACAAAAACTGAGATGACCTGAATGTTGTTTCCAGTTGATGTTGCAAGAGGGCACTAGTATCGAGGCATTCAAAGCCAAGATAACCATGAGCATAATCTTGCATAAACAAGCAGAGCAATAACAGTCAAGTAGATAGTTCCAACCTCACCTTGGCATACAAATAAAGAGGATCGAGGGATGTGAGGCTTCTCTACTTTAATGCAAAAGCTCTTATCACATACACCCAGTTTATTTGACATTGTTAGATCATCGGGACCACACCAACAAGCAGTAGACAAAGAAAATATTAGCAAAATCAATGACAACAGACAACATATGAACAGAAGTTCAGCATACTTCAGCCAGTTTTGAAGTTTTTGGATGTGTATATGTATGAGGTGTTGAGAAACATTGTTGTGCTTGTGAGTGCTTTGTGTTTGATTGTTATCGATATTTTGTTTACGTTTGCGATATCCAATGTGTGTTAAGAAACACAGATGCATCCAAAGATAGTGTTAAGAAACATTGTTGATTGTGGTGTTGAGAAACGCATGTTTGCGTTAGTAGCGAGTTGTCCTTCAGAAATGACAAGATTACTGACTTTGGTGTAAACCAAAGATGTGTTCAAATTTGGGGACCCATGCCCCTAGTAGTATACTAGGATAACTGACTTGACTCATCCTGCAAAGCCAAATCCAATTTGATTTCCCCCAGGTTATGACTCTGGATCAGTTTCAAGTCAGGAGGGTTCTCAGAAGAACTAGAGTGTCACAAAAGTGACTGAAAGATATGTACAAACTGAAGCAAAGAATTGATGCCAAGATTGAGCATTGATAGATGGAGCGCTAAGTACAAGAGGCACCTATTTACCAGGTTTTCACCTACTTGGTAGAGATGTTACTAGCATAAATTGACTTGATTTGAAGCGGTGAAGCCAATTTGATCAATGTGCCTGGTTTCATAAATGAATGACTCATCTAAGACCAATTTGTCTAGTTTCGAGTGTATCCATCATTGTATAAGACAATTGATTGAGTTACTTTTGATTTATGATAATCTCAACTTGATTGATGTGATGAAGTTGAGATGCCCCAAGCGATGGGGTCTTGCTTGATTATGTGATCATTGAAAACCTAGTAAGCATGTCTGTGTCGCCATCCTTTTTTTTTTTAATTTTCATTTTTTTTTATTGATTCATCAAGGCACCTATTGCTAGGTTTTCATTATGATGATCATTTTTTTTAGGACATTTTTAGATTTTTTCAAAGATTACTCTTGTCTCAAGCAAGATCACATTGGTTTTCCCCCAATGTCTAGCAAGGTAGAGATCATTACAGATGGATTAGAAAGTTTATGGATGAGGATAATAGACAATGATGGCTGAAGAAGGTGAATGCAACCCTCAAAGATAGTCTCCTCAAGATTACCCAAGCTAGGGAAAAAATGAATATCGCAATGTAGGCTCATGGAGTGGTGGTGGATAGCATATAAGATAATGACCTGATGTCATGTAAAGCATGTGGTCCAAAAGAATGGACATGTTAAGAGACTTTTGAGTAATAGTTTTTCATTTTTTTCATTCTTCATTTAGATCAAGACCAAGGGGTCAATGTTGGATAGGATATAGTTATGATAGCACAATCAGGATAAGGGGTGATGAAGGTATAAGTGAACATTTTGGGATTAGTGCAAAGAATGTTTATGTATAGGCTCAACTTTTTTAAGATCAGCAGAAGAAACATCGATGTTCATGGGCTAGATGGATGTGATGGATAAGATGATATAAAAGGAACTTTCCCCCAAGTGAAGAGTGCAAGTAGGATGAATTACGCATGACACCTGTTTGCTAGGTTTTCATCATGGTACTTATCCAAGGTGCCATAAGAAGTGGTTTTCACCATAGGATGGATTGATTTATCTTTACTTTTGCTACCAAGGTGCCTGTTTACCAGGTTTTCATCAAGGCACCTTTTCTTTTTTTATTTTCTTTTTTTGTACTTTTGATTTTATGGAGGAACTTAAGCTTCTTGTTCTGTAGATTGTGCTCCTTTGAAAGATATGCTATGATAGCCCAAGGCCACTAAAAGTATGCTCAAAGATGTTGATAGGGTGATGGTAGAGAAGAATGATATGGAGGATAAGGAAGATGGTAGCTAAGGATTTATGTGATGGATTGGATAAGAGGAATAGCAGGATATAGGATGGATGGGTAGTAGGTAGGTGATGGAAAAGGTGATGAGATCAACATTGACACACCCCTTGAAGGGTAGTGGATAAATGGAGGAAAAGTGGATAGAATAGCTTGAGACTTTGAAGGATGTGTGGATATGGATCTTGGTACACGAGGACCCAAGATGGATGAAGTATTCAAGGTAATGGATTTTGGGACATGAGGACCCAAAATAGAGTTAGAAGATGGGAGATGTTTAGATGGAGATGAAGTGAAAGACTTTGGAAGCTTGGATGCCAACTCTGAATTTTCCTTTTTGTTCAAGCCATTTAAGAGAGACTTGGGAATCCACATAGATTTTGATTTTCTTTTTGTATCCAAGTCCTTTGGAAGAGACTTAGGAATCCACATAGCTTTTGAGTTTCCTTTTCTTTTGGATGATTTAGAACGTAATTATTCTACGATGGATTTAGGAACCCATATTTTCTTTGATGTTATTCTTTCCTTGGATTTAGAACGCAATTCTTCCATGATGGATTTAGGAACCATATTTGTTTTGATATTATTATTTTCTCAGTGGACCCTTGTGGTCTCTTGAGTATTTCTTTTTTCTTTGTAGTCACATGTTGATTAGATGGGACATAGTGATCTTCATATGTACGTGGATTCTTGTATTTCTAATTTATTTTTTGCACATCCAAATTACTTCCAAAAGACTTGGGGAGTGTGGATGTATAAGGCTGATATGGCTAGTCCATATGGATTGGTTGATAGGGAGATTTCAAGGATGCATGTCTTTGTTGATCTTGATAGGGGATAGGGTAAGTGGATGGAGGGATATAAGGACCCAAGATAGATGGAAGGTTTGAAGGTTTTAGCCTTGGAATAGAAGGACTAAGGATAGATTTGGAGGATAGTGAAGGTTGATACATACGTTTGAATGGAGGGATATAAGGTGTGGAAGGGATATCAACATCTTTAGAGTGAGCTGTGTTGCCAAGGCTCTTCTCATTTGAATTCATCTTTATATCAATAGGAGCATGAGCAACTTTGATAGGAGAAATTTTGATAGGAGAAGTTGAATCTTGAGGGGATTTATTATTCTGCAAGGGATTTAGAGGAACGATGTTTTCTTGAGGTGGATATGGAGGAGCATGACAAGGAGATGATGGGATGCTCTGAACTTGACAAGGATCTTTAGATGGTGTATAAAGGATACCTTTCTCTTAATTTTCAATAGGCCCATTAGAGATGCCAGAAAGGATATCTTGATCTTGCTTGGGAGATGGATAAGATATAGGAGGTGTAAGCATTTCTTCTGGGAAGAAATGGAAGGGGATGATAGAATCATCATGGGACTCTTGAGATGTGCAACTTTGGTCAACCATTGGATAAGGATGGGTGGTGTCTTGATCTTGATCATTACTGATATGTGTTTCTTCATACTTTGGATTTCCATCTTGACATGGAGCCACTTCTAAGGATGAGGTAAGAGTGTTGATCTGCATGTGAGATTCTTGACAGGTTGATGGACAATCATTTGCAATAGGCATGATAAGCATTGATATATATGGAAGCTTTTGGTCTATGATCTTTGAAGCCTGAGAAAGACTTACAGCCATATGTTGATTATCTTGGATCTCTTTTAGAGATAGTCCCTAAGGGTAGACATTGTCGTCATTAGGTTTAGTTCTTGATAGAGATGGTGCCATTGGTTGTGAAGCTTTAGGAGATGGAGGAATGGTGGAAGAAGTAGATGTGATATGCGAACCATTGCTAGACATGGATTCTTGATATTGATCATGCTTGAGATCATCATCTTCACTAGATGATTCATTAGGATTTTCCACTTTGATTATGCCATCATCTATGAGATCTTGGATTTTATGTTTCAACTCCATGCAAGATGAAGTTTTATGCTCATTGTGTTGATGATATGCACAATAGTTACTCAAGAATATTTGTCCACATGATGTGGCTTGAGGTAATGTGATGAGATCATTATCAAGAAGTTCTTCTAATGCAGATTCATAAGATTGCCCCAATGGAGTGAAGTCTCTCATGCATTTAACCCAAGGTTTTTCTTTCATGATGTTACTAATCCCTTTGGAGGAAGACTTCGTGGTGTTTTCAGTAGATTTTAGGGCTTTGGAGCCACTCGCTTGATAATGATAAAATACAAAAGGGTAGATTGAGCTTGATGAGGATTTTTTGGATTGTGTATCCTTTTCCCCCTTTAATTCTTGGATTTCAGATTGCATAGTTTGAAGTTGTTTTGATAAAGCTGTCATAAGAATCTCTTCTTGTGCGTTGTTAGGACCATAAGGTTTAGCCCATTTTCTTTTAGACATTGTAAGGTTGTCTTGATGCGCTTGCATAGAAGATGGAAGAGGAGGTATGATGAATTGATTGATTGACTGTCAGGTGCTGAAGTGATATCTAAAGTGTTGATTAAGTCCAAGACCAAAGAACAAAGGAGATAAAGTCCAACTGAGAGAGAGAAGCAATGCCTATAATGTTGATTCAAGGTTAACGAACCTGCTCTTGCAACTAAGGATAAGGATAGCGCAGACAAAATGATTAAAGTAACAAGTCACTTGGACTAGCACAATGGAATCAGATTTTGAAACAGCAGTGAGTCAAACTGTCAATAGATTACAGTCAAAGACAGACTAGTGATGATGTTGGTGAGAACACAGATTTGGTGAAAATTTAGATAGAACTTTCACTATAGAAGAGCAATTCAGACAGAAAGTTGATTGATTTCCAGGGTTTGATATCAGATGTAGAAACTCAGACAAGATTTGACAGCTTAACACCTAGAGTGCAGATTTTAAATCTAAATGATCGGTTTGATGTTTGTATGGAATGTTTTGTTTATTTGTTTGTTTTGATGCTTCATTGACACAAGACACATCAAGAAAAATGTTTGTTGTAAAAATAATAGAAACACCACAATCCTAGGTAAGTCAGGGCAATATCTGTTGAATTCCCACTTGAACCGAAGTTCATCCATGCCTACTCATAGCGGACAACTTAAAAGCTTGGAGGCACAGGCTCCTCCTTACAGTGCACTCACTTCTCAAGCACACCAAGCTTTGAATCCCAAGGGTAATGACTTCCCAAGGGACTGCTGTCTCTACTAAGAGTCATGAAAGTGTGGGACGTCTTAGTCGGTCTCTAACCTTCCGCGCCAATAGATAGAGGGATTTTGGTTACTAGAACAAAGTGTGTATTCAAGGCATCTATTTAGGTGGTTACACTTGTGAAAGATTAGTTCTATTATGGATACCTCCCAGCCTACAAAAGTTACGTTCTGTAGGTTTTAACGCACCACAGGGGTATTGAGGGAGATATTCTTCCCGATATAACGCGATCAACACATGTTCACTGCGACATTAATCACAATGACATTTTTTATATACCAGTTTGGAAGGGCTAAGCTTTAGCCTGTTACTGATTGGGAAATCCACTCTCACCAGCTCTGTTAAAGCACTCGAGAGGTAGCCACGCTAAAAGATTTGTATGGATTTCTCTTTCACCCAAGATCCGCGAAGGCGAGGGGAGAGGATACGTCCATGAAATTCCTTGGGATTACAAACTAAAAGACACTTCAAGCAGAATAAGAAAATAACAATAATGTTTCTGGATTTTTGATCATCCCAAAAGGGCGAGAGCATAGTTTCTTGACATTATTTTCATTCCTAAAACATCAAACAAATGTTCATTTTAAGAAGTCTTGCATGTGGGTTCCTATTTTAAGAAATCAAAAACAAGATGCAAGCATAATGTTTTGTGTTCTATCGATCAAAGGCAACCTACAAAACCAATTCGTGAGTAGTTTGTGTTTTATTCTTCTTGGATAACGTTCTAAAAACCACTGTTAGGCTGTACGCAAAAGATAATCACATGAACATCAAAGTTAAAGATTAGTCCACATTATCAAATTCATAAAATCAAAAAATATATTGCATATTCAAAAATTAGACAGGAAATCATGTAGTTTCAAAAAAAATTGCACTGAAAAAGGTGATTGTATGAGCCCGTACGAGGCTCTGGAAGCTGCAAAAGCGATGATTAGATAGGTACAGTCATAAAAAATAGTGATTTATGAAAAATCAAGTAATCAAAATCAAAAAATAACTTCACCACAGTGATCCTTACAAAATTCTACCCCAAATAAAAAAAAATGCTCCAAAAAAGGACCTAAAACAAGCAAGATATGGGGGTTCAAAGATACGCTGCAAATTTAAAACTTCCTATGGTGAAGGCTAAAAACAATTCAACCCTGCGATGACGTCAAAAAAATGTAGGGTAAAAATTGACATGCCATTGGCCGTCGAAGAAAACCAAAAACCCTATTTAATGACGGTTAAATGGTCGTCAACTTTGTATGCATCAAAATTGTTTTTGGTGACGTGGCAGTTTATGATTTGTCTATTTTGAAAGGTTGTGAGAGTTGGAGCAGAGGTGGTGATTTGAAGCATGGGTGGGTGGTGCAGTGAGGGTAGGAATACCACTGTGAGGAACGCTACTATGAGGATCGATCTTGTCAAGGTCTAAATTATGTAAGCTGCAATCACCGCACTGTGAAGAGAACTCTGCATGAAAACAAAGTCACGGGTGGGAAATTGACAACTATAGAGGCAGATCGCTGAGCTGGAGTTGACCATGTCCACGGTTGGAAGACACGGTGAGATCTGCAGTGAAAATACCATGGTGCCTATGTGAAACCAGTGAAAGATGGCGGCGGTTGGGAGGGAGGAAGGATGGGGAGTTAAGAGGGTGTTAGAGGAGGTGGTAGTGTTTGAGCGGAAAGGTTGGGAGCAACAGACAGTGCGGGGGGAGGAAAATGGTTGCTATGCAGAGGGATTTGGTTGTGGTTGAGCGTAGGGGAGGTGAATGGAGGTGGTTTTGGGTGGGGAGAAGGTTAGCGCAGAGGGGAGGGTTAGGAAGAGTGAAGATAGCGCAAAGGGAAGTGTGAGTTGGTGGGCTTAGCACAGCGTGGAGGAGGAGAGTGGAGTTCGCACGGTGGGAGAGAAGGTGTAGTGGTGAGGAGAAGGTTGGGAGAGTGGAGGGGCTTGGGGGAGTATACGGTTTAGAGCAGCGTGGATAGGTGAGTGAGCGGGGAGTTAGCAGCGGGGGTAGGGTGAAGTTGCAGGGGAGGTTGTGGGG
>MU224342.1:34787-65511 GCA_018584345.1 Thuja plicata
CTTCTAGAAGGTTGGAGTATGAGCTTGCTCTCAGATCATTGCAAGCTCAGTGACTACACACTAACCTAAATGAAGGATTTAGAGCTATATGATTGATTAAACTAAATGCAAATGCAAATGCAGATTGCAGTTAATCCAAGATAGTTAGAATTCAATTTTAGAACACCAATTGAAATGTGAGATATTTAGTTTTAAACCCAAATTGAAAGTGTGCTCTAAGTTAAGTTTGTATGCTTGAAGGAAATTAACAACAATTAAAGCTAAATGAGAAAATGCAAGAAAGCATAATTGCAAAATGCAGTATAATAACGATGTAAAAATTAGGATCCTTTGTGAAGGAAAAGAGTTTCTCTTTTATAGAAATCTCTCTCGAATCGACGGTCGAGATCGAACAAAAAGAGTGGCTCATATTCGATTGAAGAAGCACAATCCATGTGCAAGTGATGTGATTGGTTGAGAGAGTCAGTTGACTGAGCTGACTGATCAGTTGTTTTGGAAACTTCCATATTCAGTTTTCAGTTAACTGAAATGTTTCCAAAATGATAAACAGATGAGAATCAGTTAACTAAGTGGAACTAGATTGTTTCCAATTTGATAATCAGTCAACTGAATTTGATGATGTCATATGAATTTTTAATAAATTAATTGATTTTGAATGCACATTTTTATTTTTATAATTAATTTAATTCCTTTTTTATTTAATTAACAATTTTGTAATTTTTATTTAATTAATATATCAGAATATCAATTAAATATTTAACATAAGGTTTATTTGCCAATGTGTTATGATTTTAGGAATTAATTAATTAATCAAGTACGATGATTGATTAGGACCTAGGGTTTAGGTCAAATTAGTTCAAATTTGATGAATTGCCTGTTTGGTTTAGGACTTAGAATAATCAAGATTAGGGTTTCTTGATTAATAGTTGAGATTGGGGGTCTAGGGTTTAGGTGACCATTTTTAGGTGATTACACAAGGTACCCTCTTCTGTTATACCTGTGATAAAATTATTTTTCCCATCTTCACTGATTGCTTCATAATTAGAGGCAAGTTTTTCTAGGTCAATGTGGACTTTTGAGTTTTTTGCTCAAAAAGTAAATATTTGAATCCTAATAGCAATATCACAATTTGACTTGTTATGAAAAATATATACTACTTATCAAGTGATGAGCTTAAGGGGATTTATACTTAATGTTTCATAAGGCACAACACTTGCTGAAGGTTTTGCAAATGAGATTGCAAGAAAAGTTGGCTTAACCTTAGAGGAAACTTTGTGGTTAAGAATGCTTGAGCTAGAGTAGTACTAGGATAGGTGACCTCTTGGGAAGTCCCGGTGCTTCACCTCTGTGAGAATCACCTATATGCAATGAGTGCTAAGTTTTCCACTCATCATCATGAGAGATGAGTTCTTGTGAACCACTACTCATGAAACATTGTCAATAAGTTTGACTCAATAACTACACAATTGAATCCTAATAGAAATATCACAATCTGACTTGCTATGGAAAATATCTCCTAATTATTAATCAAAAATAAGTACTGATACATGAGTTATAATTTATTTTTATTAACATTTCAAACTCTTATTATTATTTTATTATTTGTATAAAAATATTTATTTCCATCATAACTATATGACTCTATATTAGACAAATGAATATCCTAACATAGAGTTCTATATAGTTAGTTCAATCTTTTCGGTTAAGGGTGTTAAAATGCTTTTGGTCAAAAATTATTTTCAAATATAATTCCTATTTTTCCCATAAAATTCGTTTGATATCAAATGAATTACGTGTATTATTTTCTAATATTAGGAAGGGAAGTGGTAGAGTATTTCAATGTAGGGACAATAAACAATCAACCCATTTATTTTAGCAACGAGGAAAAAGGGAACAATATTCTATTATGGCTAGAGGAAGAAGAAGGCTATCTCTAGAAAAGAATTTGACAAAATGGAAAATGTGGATGTTACACACTTTAGGGTAAATTTTTTTAGGGATTTATATTTGTATGACATATTTATATGCAATGGCATGGTCGCGTGTATAAATTTGAGCAATATTTCTTGTAAAATATATAATAGTCAAAGTGTGGCAGTCTACGATATTTTCTCATATAGATATTGTTGAGCGTTGTTTTACACAAGTCAATTGCTAGGATCTCAAGATTCGATTTCCTCTCTTGAAAGAATAACGAAGTTATTCCCAAGGTTCTTCGGGGTCATGGTACAACCTGCTTGGTAACTCAGTTGAAGATAAATGTGAATGTTCATGAGGAGGCCTTTACTGGTACTTTCAAGATGTCAAACTGTAAAACAACTTTAGTACTTTTTGGTATTTTTTGATTTATCAATGAGTTTAATTAAGTAATTATGCAAATTTGTGTTTTAAACTAAAGATGGTTTTGATTGATTTCAGATTTGTGACAGAAATATAAATGAGTAGGGTAACAAGAATGAAGTAAAGTGCTGAAAATGAAATCCTAACAAACATAAACCATTTTTTATCCTTCCTTTCAAATAGAATGATAGAGATATTTGGAACAAACCCACTAGATATAAATTATACCAAGTCACAATTATATACCCAATGGATGCAATTGTTTCGAGAGAAAATATATTCACTTGTGCAAGATTTTCAAAATCTATCAAATCGTGAAGCCACCACGATGTGTGCACACATGAGAAGGATTTATCATTGAGCCCAAAAGATTATATTTCCCATACATTCCTCACAGCAAGGTAGATAAACAACAACAAACTCCAATTTAAAGAATCCCATATTCGAGACACAATAAAATAGTTGGCTCTTTGAAAAGAATGAATAAGCATATCCACATTCATCAATTTTGCATAGAAAGAAGAAAATATCACACCATGAATTAAGCACCAATTGTAGATATTTATTGCATCAAGAATACAACCCTATTACATTGCTTTTGATTACAATATATAGAGTTCTGATCTACAAACTCTGAATGCCAAAACTAGGGCATCAGAGACTCTAAAAACAATGAAAACAAACTAAAACTAAAGCTCTTCTAAATAAATCTATTGCTAAACTGATACTAAACAAGTTGCATGGAACTTTAATCCATTTACAATCAGTTTTCCCATGCAAAAGGGATAAAACTCGCTAAGAAAGAAGAAAGAGAGGAGTTGGAGTTCCCTTGTTTGCAACTGGAGTCTTCTTCTTGATCTCTGAGTTCTCCCTTGGAATCTTCATCTGCGGTTCTCTTCGAGGTGGGAACTGATAGAGGACCCTTAATACTTGCGAAAAAAACTCAAGTTATGCATCCATTTGATCTAAAGTTCTATTTTCATGCAAAAAAGTGATCTTGCTGGAATGGCCCAGAAATTCGGACCTCCACCTCTGCACCAAAATTTTTGAAGTGCAAATTCTACTAAGTGTGAAACCAAAACTGAGGCCCCCAAAATTTTTCCCTTTCGAAGGTCGAAAGACTGAAAAGGTTGAAAGGCCAAAATGCCAAAAAACTAGCCCCTTGGAAAAATAGCTAAGTATAGAAAAATTGCATCTCTCAAAAATGATTGTCAGGATTTGAGTAGTCAATTTGGGAACACCTCTGGATGAGCATCTCGTAGCCTCTGCACTATCTCTTGTACTTCCTCATAGTTTATTTCTCACCTCTTGACTTTGTTAATTTATCGTTCTTGCTTCTCTTTGAAAATGGTCAATTCAAAAGCGAAGAACTTGATCTCTTCTTCATGCTCAGACATCCTTTGCATGTCTTCCTTTCAATAGAAGAGTTGGTGTAGGCATTCTTTGGTGCTAACACCTGCCAGAATATCTTTGAATTGCTATATCATTTCTTTGGTCGAGTGTAGAATTTGCCTCTCTTGATCTTGGTATAGCTCTAAGTCAATACTTGTGAAGAATTTTTCTATTTCTTCTACCCACTCCATAATTTCCTTATTCTTTTGTTGTATGTGGTCTAGGGAATTTTTGCACACCTTAATTGTTTTATCTATGCTCTTAATCTAGGTGCCAAAGTTATCTAGCTCTTCGCCTTCATATATCTTGACCAGAATTTGGAAGCATTGCTTCTTGATTATCTTGAGGTCTTGGAGGGAAATTTTCCATTTGGTCAATTCATATTCTAACCCCTCATCACTCTCCATCATGTTTAGCAATTTTGTGGTTTCCACCAGAATACTCTGAAAGGCCTGAAAACTAGTTTGATAACCCCTTCTCCAAACTGTTCAAAATAATTCTTCCAATCAACAATTTCCTGAATGAAAGAGGGGTCATACCTACCGGCAAGTCCATAGTAGCTCTCTTATCTAGTACGGCCTATAATGAGGCCTCTCAAAAACTTGGGTTAATGGGACCCACCGTCTTATGAATGAACTTCTTCAGAGCCTCATTATGCTCTATCAGGGCTTTGATGGTTTCCTCATCTTTCCTCATAAAACCTAGATCATGTTTGAGGCCTAAGGCTATGAGGGTCTTACTTCCTTCCCTGGTTGGTTCCCCTAGATCCACCTCTTAAAATGTATAATCCTATGGGGCGATTTGTGTTTGAGAGGTTCTAGTAGAAGGAACTTCCACATGTGTCTTCCAGCGACCCCTAGTGTCTTGAGTGACGTAGGATATGGTCCTTGCTGGTATATTATCCTCTTCTTGATGGAAGGCTTTCCCTAAGAATGACATATATGTGTATTATCCTTCATCTTCATCTGTATAAGTTCTTTTCCATGGATTAAACTCTTTAGTAAACCAAGTAGGTTTACTAAAGGCGGTAACCAGCTCATATGGGGTGATGTGGAGTACTAAAGCCAAGCTTTGTGATCCAGGGGTCACCCCCTCCTCTTTATATAACTATTCCCCATGTTCACCTTCTTCCCTACCTTCTCCCTCATGATTTTCTCCTTCATGGCTTTCTTCCTCTCCCTTCCCTTCTTCAACTGTAGCCTCTTTTTCACCTTTATCTTGGCCTTCATCTCCGGAGGATATGATTTATATTTCTACATTAAGGCTCGTCATAGCTTTCAGTGTGGTTTTGAAAGGATATGCAGCTTTTGTGCTTACCGACACTTGGGGGGTCAGGATAGAGGAAGGAAAAGGAACAGATGGTGGCAAAGTTGACACCTACATCATAGGTGGTGGAGTAGCAATAGGAGCCAGAGTTGGTGTGGGATTTGGAAGGAAATGTGGCAGAGTCAGAATGGGAGGTGGGAGTGAGGTTGGTGGAGTTGGTATGTGAGGTGGTGGAGTTGGTGTGGAATTCTCTCCTATAGTTTTATCCCCTGGTATGCTTTGGGCAGCACTGACATCCTGATTTTCTACCCTTTGGCCAGTGCTAGAGTCCACTTCTGTGATAGGCACATTTAGTGTGGGGTTATTGAATTAGGATGAAGGTGGAGTAAGGATCACTTGAGGATGGATGGGTGCCTATGTTTCCATGTCATTTCTTGTTGTGGAGTCACGTGTATTTTGTCCCTGGTCTGAAAATCCTTCTAGGCCTTCAAAATTGGACATAAGGAACTCATATGAGCCTAAGGTATCCAAAGGATTATCCCGCTCTTTTGGTGCCTCTGCCTACTTCCTTGTGATCTCATTTTTCCTCAGAGAGGCTGCTTGAGATCCTTTCCTTTTTACCAAGGGTACATCTTCCAGTTGTGGTTCCTCTTGTAAAGTTTCCAATCGTGGAGAGGCAGAAGCCCTCTTTCTTTTATAAGTCCTCTTCCCTTCTCTAGTGGTAGGGGAGATGAGGTGGAAGTGGAAGGGCCTTCCCCTTTAGTGGCCTATGATGATCCAATAGGAGGATCTATCTACCTTTTCGTCCTAGTTTTTGGGGCCTTGTGCCTAGGATTAGAACCATATTCTACTACATGTTCATGCCCATACACTATTCTCAGCTTCTGAGGTGGGGCCTTCTTGAATAGGGGCACTATGGTCTTCTCTCTGTGTTTCTTATATGCCTTCTTGGGTGGATCCATTAGTTCCTTCATAGGAATGGGATCCATTTGATAAGGCTTATCAATCCATGCCTCAGTTGTTCTGACCACATGCATTGCTCTAAATTCCATTTTTTTAATTTTCCTCCTTATCTACCTCTGCATTCAGAATAGGTTGATTGTATATTTTATCAACAGTATATATCGACTCCAGCATATTATTTGAATCTTTTTCCCAAACCGTTGGGGGAATATTTACCTTTAAGGTCACTTGTGCTAGTGTGAGGGACATCCTACAGGTAATTGTTAATTCTTACCTCATGGTTATCCACACAATTCATCCAATGATCTTCAATGTGTGGCTCATGGATATAGATCTTGCCAATAATATGGTTGTATGTTCCTATGGGGTTGAATCGGACCTAGATGTTTTTATATAGTTTAAGTGGGCACTCGTCCCACTCAAATGCTAATGACTTAGAGATCTTCATGTCCTGGAGAGTGTAGGGGACTATATAAATGGGGAAGTCCTAGCAATGCTTCTTCTTATGCTTGATGTGTTCATATACATCCGCAAGCTACCTAGCCATTTCTAGGATGATTACCCAATCAGATGGGTTCCTAGGAAACTTCTTGGGGTGTAGTGTAGATCATGTCACTCTGATGTATGTGAAGGTTCTGAACTGTATATAGTATGCCCCTATGGCCCTTATTTTGGCAGCAGCCTCTTCTGATAGTCTCTTCATGTAGTCGCCCTCTATGCATCTCATGACTGCAAAGATAAAGGCATCATTCACTATTATGTATTCTGGGCTATTTTCAGACATATATGTTCTCCTTACCAGTTGTGGATAGACAATATGAGGCCATGCATTTGGTTCACCAAATTTTCCCCATTTTGTGAGCCCCAGATAGTCTGCTTGTACGGCTAACAGGTACACTATGTATGAATTCATATAGAGATTTGGGTTGTGCTTCACTGTGGTCACTTGCTCATCCAATTTATCACTTAGAATGGTGGCCCAATCAAATCTTGCCTTGTGGTTCATCATCTTCTCTATCAATAAAATCATCCAGTTCTCGAGTTGGATGGACTGAGGTAGTCCATACACTCGACTTATCAATGTGACTGTCGCTTGGATTTCATCTCTCAAGTACCCCCTTCAGAGATCTATTTTGTCTAATTTTTTCTTTGGGAGAGGCTTCTAGAGGTATTCTCAATTTGCAATCTCATAGGCATCCTTAGTTTTATTCCTAAACCATCTCAAACCATTTTCTATATAGAAGTCATAGAACTTATCCACGCCCTTTTGTAGATGGAAGACCTCTTCAATGTTGTTTGGTCTTAGGTTAAGGACTGTCTTTCCTTCTATATTCTTGACCGCCCTTTCATCCAGTATGTAGTGATTGGCCAATGTCAAGATAAGCTCAGAGGACATGATCACTATCGGGTGTGCTGTTGTGTTGACTAGGCCTGATAAAACCAGGGAGGTGCAATGTTCTATCCTTTCCGCTGGTTGAGAACACCTTACTAGGAATTGATCCTAGTCTACATTCCTGATGTTTATATTGGTGATCTCTAGATGATTATTCCCGATCTTTCAGAAGGGTGATACCCCTTAAATAGGTACTTCATTGGTGATGTTGTCTGCTTCTCAGACATTCCTACAAGAAAAAAAGCAAATAATCAGTATCTTTATTGAAGAAACTACTAAAGCGGGAAAGAAAACAAAAATAACTAAAAACCAGAAGTAGAGGACTCTAAAGTAGCCAGAAATGAAGTTTAAGCTCTTTCTGACTTTTAGGATTTCGGGCACCAAAGACAAGGTCAGGGTGTGAAAGGCTGAAGTTGTGAAGGATGAGGTTGTGGTGAAGCAAGCCCTTTTGGACTTGCAGAGTGAGAAACTTTGCAGAAAATCGAGGTGAAAAAACCTAAAATCTCAAAAAGATACGGGGGTTGATGAAATGCTTTCGAGATTTTGGTGTGCGAAAGTCCAAAGAAGGTTTCAGAGCCTAAAAGTTTGAAACCTCTAAGAAGGGAGACCTTCTCTTTGGATGCTTCAGTTTTTCAAGGTTTTTGGAGGTTCGAAATGTCGAAAGTGTGAACTTTACTTGGTAAAAATTTGTTTTGAGGGTGGTTGTTTTCGGCCTTTTGGATGCTGAAAACCTACGAATAGGTCATGACGCAAACAAAACCCTAACTTAAAAAATGCAAAAAAAGACAAAAATAAGGAGAGTGACCCCTCCAGAGGTCCAAGGCTACAAACCCTAGGGACCTAGGGGGAGCACGACCTAACTAGGTCAAAGACAAAACCTAAACTAACCTAAAAACAAAAACATGAACCAAAAATAAAAGAAGACAAATAGCAACAAGGTCATACTTGCAAGGCACGAGGAGAGGGAGAAAAAAAAGAGCCGCTGAGTGTGAGGAGAGGCGATCGGCAGCTAATGACAAGGAGGAAAAATAGAGCATGTGTGAAGATGCGAGAGGACACAAACGAGGGAAAAGCAAGTGAGAAACAAAAGTGACTCGGGTCACTTATATAACCCATGAGGTGATGTCACCCAAATTCGGGGTTTCAGAGGTCGAAACGTTGAAAGTTGGGTGGCCTCCCCACATTTCAGTGTTTCAGAGGCCGAAACACCAAAAGGTGCAAAGGTTCTAACTTTTGGCCTTTCTGTGTTTCAGAGGCTGAAACACTGAATGGGTTGGGCTCGGCCCTTCAGCCTTTTTGGTGTTTCAGAGGACTTGAGGTCATCCAAAATGCTGAAAGTGTGAAAGGGCACAAAAGCACCTTTTTTTCTTAACAGGCCCCTAAAAAATCTAGTTCAAGGAACAGGGAGAGGGGAAGACCCAAAAATCCAAAAAAGAAAGTGGGGCCCCATGGTCAGAGGACCAAAATGTGGTGTGTTTTGTGGTCTCACAATAGATATATCTCAAGGTTATTGTAGATAGATACTGAAGACCACTCTATCGAGATGAAATCAAATAATAATATATTATTTGTAATAATTGAATGAACCAAAACAACTAAAAGAGAGAATTCAATTCCATTACAAACAAAAGAACTCTCATCTTTAGCATATACATATCATGAATCAAGAGAACTAAGACCTCTTCATAGAAACCCTTGATCAATACCTTCAAGAAGCAAAGATCAATATCGGGAGTAATATTGTTAGTATGGCAAGTGGACCATTAAATAGAAGTATTTTGATTACATTCATCCATAAAGTTTAAATTGCATGCAAAACATCTAGTCTTAACAAAATAATTCCTTGACTAACCCATTGCATGATGAAAAATATACGGATACAAATAGAACTCTGAAAGAGTTTGGAATGAAAGAATAAAATGAGGTCCGGTTAAAATAAATTGATAGAATTCGAAAAAGAAATATGTGTGAACACAAGAAGGAAAGAGTTTATTCTCATAGGAAATACAACATCAAAGGCATTTTGAGGGAACTGCAAGTAAAGAAAATATTGAGATTTTCTCTATGGAGGATGTCAAGTAAGGCATAAAGAGTCTAAAAGGGATAAAGAAAAAGGTATAAATGAGTTGCAAAAATAATTTTCTAAGTACTAAATAGAGATATGTGCACTACACAAAAAAGGCATCTTTAATGGCATCACCCAAGATGAATTCCTAATAATTGATGACTAGTATTATTATTTCTTCATATAAAAGTGAAGATATTAATGAACTATCTAACTATTGCATTATTTTGAAAATTAAGCAAAAGCAAGTTTGACAGCGACCCAAAACCCAACAAGTTTAGAATTACAAAGATAGCAAAAAGTCAAGCACCAGAACTAGCAAAAAAAGTAGGAGGGGGAACAAAGGTAGCCCTTGCCAACTAAAATAGAATAATCAAGAAACCAAAACAAAATCAACAAAAGAAAATATCTTACTACCACCCTTTCAAACCCCAGAGCGTTTCATCCATCCTGGTATCCATCTCAGTCATTTTCATCACACTAGCCTTTAACTCCATTATCTCCTTGTTGGACGAAGTGTTCTAGTTCAGCTTCACACTGGTTCTAGAACCTGGACCTTTACCTTGGATACGGGAGTTTGAAACAAGTCCCCATCAAGTTTCTCCAGCAGATTGACCAACAAACGAAGATTACTAGTCGAGGCCTTCATTCCCTCCTTGGATTGTTGAAGCATATTCTCTAGATTTTATTCTAGGCACTCAATTCTTCCCAATAAATTAATAGGGGCACAAAAAACCTGAGAGTTATCATATTCCTTACCCTTGTTACTCATCTTGTCTTCCAACTTTTGGTACTTGGCCTCCAGATTTATTCTACAACCTAAGCTTCTTTATTTCCTGATACCACCAATTATCATTTCTGAAGGAGTAGAGGGCTTTAGATTTAGTAGTGTATAGAAACCTAATCGTGATATCTTCCTTATCAAAAAATCCTCCATCCTCATAGTAACAGAGGGATCAATATCAACAGTGCACCGATTATCCTCCTCCTTATTCTCATCTTTTGTGTACTCCTCGGCCATGTAAAGAATGTCATAATCTATCCCCTTCAGCTCATCCCCATTGCAGGGCCCCTCTTCATTTATGTAAACATCATCCTTCACATCCTTGGAAAGGGAAAGGATATTCTCATTACTTGGCTTATGCTTCTCCTCGTCATCCATATCAATATTCCCTTCTCCTTCCATAGAGTTAATCTTCTTATCCATACTAGTAGTATCCTTATTCATATTAGATAGATTATTCCCGTCAAGGTCAATAATAATTTTACCTTGAACAGTCTAGCTAGGAGCAATCTCCGTTGTAGGGTCCTCTATAGCTTCATCATCATTTTCCTTATCTTTATCAATATCTTTCTCTTTCTCCATTAGTATTTTAGTTTCCTTTGCTTATTCATTTGGCGTATCCCCTAAAGATGAAGTATACATACCACCATCCAGAAAATTTCTAGTATTTAGGAAATAAATAGAATCTTCCTCTTCAGAAGAACCCTGACCCAACTCCTCGTCCTCTGAGTTCACCGAATAATTAACCAGCTCAATTTTCTTATCCTTCAAAGAAGAGGAAAGGGCTTCCACACTCTTGGAGGTAGGAATAAAAATTTTACTTATTTTAGTAGGTGTATCAACCATACCAGTTTCAGAACTACTACTGTTCCTCTTATCCCTAGGTTTTTTAACCATAGTCTTGGGGATATTGTTCGTCATGTGCTCAGAAATCAACAAAATAAGGCCCTCTTGAAAAACAGACTTACCGGGGTCCTCCCAATTTCAACCAAGCTATCATACAGAGAGTTGTAAAGAAAAAAAAAGGCCAGGATATAAAATATTTGTGATGAAAGTGATTCAACAACACAAAATGATGAGATTGTGCTCTTGAAAATTTCCCTTCCAAAGTAATATACTTCATAATTACAACAAGAATTTTGCACCAAAATTCCTTAATATTAGTAACCACATAAAAACCCTTCTTCTTAACCATGTCATTCCTCTCGGCCATGTTCTTAGGGAATTTATTAACCGCCATTTTTTACACTTTCCTATTTCTATAAAATTCATGCCAGAGATGGGTAAACCAGTTACCTGTGCTATAAGCTCCACATTAAGATCAACATGCCTCCCATCCATAGTCACAGATTCATTTCTCCACCCATTAATGAATTTTTGGATTATCCCCTTGTCATATCCGTGTATTTTTTCCAAATAGGTAGTAAGATGGTCTTTCCTTAGCCTCCTCCATATCTCAAGGTCCTCCTTCCACTTCAAACAATCAGTCGATTCTTCTCTGTTCAAATTGCCTCCCAAAGCTGTTGAACTCACAGGAATAGTTTTCATGCACAAAGACAACAAAACCAAAAGCCAGTAGTTAAAAAAGCAAAGACGAAGCACCCAGAAAGCGTGTGGAGAAAAGTATCAATTATGATGCGTTAAGCTTCTGCGCCTGCCACAATAATGAATGATGTGTTTACCCATCCATAATCTTTCCATCATTTCCAATAAATCTTCCCTCCTTACTATTAGTCTTGTCATAATTAATAAGACTAATGTCCTCTGCCTTAAGATTCTTTAAATAGTGCCAAGTCATGAGGGAGTCAAGAGTGACCCCTTTATTAGTGAACAAGTTGGAAATTTTATTCAACTCAAGAAAGACATGGGATACATAGGAATTATTAAAGGATCCCAAGATATCTTTAGCCTTGTCAATAATGTTCGCAATTGACCAAGAAACTTTGTATTTTCCCTTAAGATAGTTAATGATATTTTGTGAACCACCTTCTAACCATGTTTTAAGGTTCAAATGTTTAGCCAAAGATAGAGATAAAAAGGTCCTAAGAGCCCCGACCACATGATTAGATTGAATTTCAATAGGAATATCAACAGCAGCAATAAAATTACCCCTGTTATCCCTAATGACACCCCCACAGCCAGCTTTACCCAGGTTCCCTTTATCAACCCCATCAAAATTTATTTTTACCCAGCTCTCACGAGGAGACATCTAACAACAATTTTCCCTACCTTGTTTCTTATCATCATTCAGATTAATGTTCCAACAATCAATTTCCAGCCCCAAATTCCCAAATATTTTGGCCTGTAGAGAGACATTTTCCTAGATACTTTTTAAGATAACATTCACCAGAACCAAAGGAGTTCTTTGTTTATCCCTAAAAGT
This sequence comes from Thuja plicata, assembly GCA_018584345.1. Classification (NCBI taxonomy): domain Eukaryota; kingdom Viridiplantae; phylum Streptophyta; class Pinopsida; order Cupressales; family Cupressaceae; genus Thuja; species Thuja plicata. The sequence goes on from MU224342.1 coordinate 47,374, forward strand.
CCTGTTATTTATTTCTTTCTAGATATTCCAAATAAGGTGAGGAATAGCCATATTCCAAACCAATTTGGCTCTCTTATTCAAACTAGGACAATTCCATTGCTAGAAAAAAATCCTGGAGGGTACTAGAAAACACCCAACAAACATTCCAACTATGTAACAAGGCTTCCCAGATTACTAAGGAGTAAGAACAGCGAAGGAGAAGATGAGAGGTAGATTCACTCTCCTTATAGAAAAGACAACATTTTTTGGGAAAATAGAACCCTCTCTTAATCAAATTATCAACCGTGAGGATTTTGTTCTGGATAAACAACCAGAAGAAAATATCAATTTTAGGAGTAAGATATGTATTACATGCTTTCGCCCAAAAAGGGGTTTCATTAGTAGGTTGGATCTGAATTTTGTAAGCAGAGGTAACAAAGAAAGTACCAGAAGGTTCTAGGCCCCAAATTAAAGTTCCTTCCTTATTATCAATAATTTGTTGGGAATAAAGAGCTTTATTAACAAGTTTATTCAGATTCACCCAGCTATTATCTCTGCATTAATCCCTTACCTTGGTTCCAAAATATAATTTACTTATGTTCATTAAGTCATGCACGTCTGGTAGCATACATAAAGGATTATCAAGAATCCAAAGGTCCTCCCAGAAACTAATTTTCCTTCCATCCCCAAGATTCCATTTACCCCCTTTAGCAGCCACTTTCTTAGCTTTCATGGCACTATTCCATATTTCAGATCCTCCAATCATATAATCCTCCTGAATGATTTGGTCAAGTGGCAGCTCACCATTATATTTATTTTTCCATATTTTGTTCCACTCCTTATCCTCTACATACATTCTCCATAACTATTTAGCAAGAAGGGCCAAATTCATTTGTTTAATAGATCTTATGCCTAAACCTCCAAACTTATTTGGTTTACAGACCTTGTCCCATGATAACAGAGGAATCCATTTTTTCTCTTCAACTCCAGACAATAAAAAAATGCTTCTGAATGCTCTCAATCTTATCAACAAACTTAGTCGATATTCTAAAGAGACTAAACACATAAATGACTAAGTTCTATAAGAAGGACTTGAGAAAGGTGACTTTACCCACCTGAGAAAGGAAAATACCCTTCCAGCCAACAAGTTTCATGTTAAAATTCTCAATAATATCCATCCAAAAAGGATCAGGCAATTTATCACCCAAGGGGAGACCCAAATACACTGAAGGAAAAGAAGCAATGTTACACTCCAAAATAGATGCAATTTTCTTTTATCTCTCCTACGGTGTATTGATAAAGAAGGGAGATCTCTTATTCCATCTAATGAGTTGACTAGTAGCCTTAGTATATGACCTAAGAACACCCTTCATGTTTCTAGCCTCTTGAATAGAAGCCTCACCCATAGTAATGGTATCATCAACAAATTGCCCGTGCGAGAAAACCAGATTAGCAGCCCTTTGAGGGTCCCTTCACTGATCAATTTATAGACATATCTCCCCAAAAACTCTACCATAATGGTGAATAAAATAGGGGAGATGGAATCACCCTGTCTAATACCCCTTGATTTATTAAAGAAGGAGGAAGAAGAGCCATTAATCAAAATAGAAAAGGAGGCTAAAGAAATAAGTTGATGAATAAATTGGATGATTCTAAGCCTAGACCCAAACTTATCCAGCACTTTACTGAGAAACAACCAATCAACTCTTTCATAAGCTTTATCAAGATCCAACTTTAAGAGAAAACTTTGCTTCGTAGATTTCGATAGAGAATCAATATTCTCGTGCACAGAAATAATAGAGTCCAGAATTTGTCTTCTCAGGAAAAATCAATTTTGTTGAGGTGAAATGATGAAAGGAAGGATCTTAAGGAGTCTCAAGGTCAAAACTTTGGAGATGATCTTATAAAACAAGTTGCATAAACTTATAGGTCTGAACTGATCAAAGGAGTCGGCACCCATCTTCTTGGGAATAAGAGTTAAGAAAGTGGCATTGATTTCCTTCAAAAATCTCCTACATCCATAGAATTATTTAACAATATTCAAAATATCTTTCTCCACAATGTGCCACAACTACTGGAAGAAAAAAATCGAAAAACCATCAGTTCCATGCGCCTTATCACCATCAAAAGAGAAAACCACATCCTTAATTTCTTTGGAAGAGGGGATAGCACCCATCATTTTATTTTTATCATTTGTAATTATACTAGGGATAGCACTTAGTAACGTATCTTTCTCAGACTCCACAAGATTGTGATCAGCAGTAAGAAGATTGGAAAAGTAGTCCACCTCTTCATGTTTCATCTCCTCCTCATTATTCAAGACTATGCTTTCCTTCTAAATTTGACTAATCCTACTGGCAGCCCTGGTTCATAGTAGTCATGTGAAAATACTTGGTATTTCTATCACCCTTCTTAATCCAAGTAACCCGGGATCTTTGTCTCCAATAGACCTCTTCCTTAGAAATAGTATTATGGTAATCAGTAAGAGATTCTCTTGATTTCTAACATCCTCAGAATACCCAAACTGCTGGATAGATTCCTAGATTTGCTTCAGCTTGGATTTAACATAATCTTTTTGTTTGAAAATGTCACCAAACACCTATTTCTTCCAAATTTTAATTTTAGATTTGATAATACTTAATTTCTTAGCAACTTTAAGCATAATCTTTCCATGAATCTTAGTGCTCCACAAATTTAAAATTATCCTCTCCAAGTCAGGGTGAAGAGTCCACATTTTTTCAAAACAAAAAGGGAAATTCTTGTTACAAGAAAAAGGTTTAGAAGAAAAATAAATAGGGAAATGGTCAGAACCAATCTTCTAAAAAGAGGACAAGGAGATAAGAAACTTACCATACCAGCCATGGGAGATTAAAGCTCTATCAAGTTTAACTTGGATACAATATTTCACAACTCTTAGATTGGACCATGTATAGTTGATTCCCTGTAATTCAACATCAAACAAAGCTTGACTATTGATAAAATTCATTAAATCTAATCTACTATCCAGTTGTGATCCCAAGCCACCAGTTTTCTTAGAATCATTCAGAGGTGTATTAAAATCACCCATGATCATCCAAGAGTCCTTCAAAAATTAGGATCTATAGTCAGCTACCTTCAACCAAAAGTTAGCTCTATCACCCTTGGTGTTGGGAGCATAGATTTTGGTGAGGACCCAATCAAAGTTATCATGAAAGTGATGCATACAAACTGAAACTATGTTATCATCTTTAAAATTAACTTTACCTTTGACAATACTTTTATTCCAAAAAATGGTCGTACCTCCAGAAGCTCCTTCAGAGCTGCTAAGTTACTGATCCCACAGTTGTGGAAAATTTTAATCTTTTCAACTCTTTCCTATTCATCTTGGTTTCTTGGACCAAAAGAATATCCGGTTTATGGTCCATAATTAAATTTTTGAGAACGTCATTTTTATGGGGGCGTTCATTCCCTTTATATTTCAAGACATGATCTTCATTTTTTACGGGGAGTAAAAACCTTTGGGATGGTCCTCTATTTTTCATCTGCCACTTTTGACCAACTATCATTATCTCTGCTTTTTTTCTTTGTTGGTCTTCCCTTAGATCCATTTTTCCCACATCCTCCTTCCTACTTCTAGTGTTGATACCTTCTAAACCAGTCTGGAAGTAAGGACCATCACCCCCACCTTTTCTATTTTTCTTTTATCTTCTTACTATATTTATTTCTTTCTTAGCATGCATTTGATAGTTTAGAAAAGGCGATTCTTCTCTCCTAGAAGAACCAACCGGGGTGTCCAAAGCTGTGGAAAGATCAACCATTATATTGTTGACTCTAAGAAGCTTCAAATAACTAATGTTGTCAAGAATATTGAAATATTGGGCATCAATACAAGAAGGGATAGGTTCATTATCTGGCTTCCCACATAAGTTGTCCGAGATAACAGTCTTATTGCTTAAAACAGGGGTTCCTTCATTCCCTTGTGATATATGATCCTTTCTAGTATCTTCTAATCCCTGAAATAAGAAAAGAATCATCCCATTACACATTCCTTCCAATAAGTCACTCTCATTCTCATTATACTCATTGGCCATAATTTGATGTGGAGCTGTAGGGCCTACACACTAAGGTTGATCAGGAATAATCTCAACAAAACTATTCTCCTCATTAGAGGAGATCATCTCTTCCCTATTCCCCATTTCTTCCTTATTATCACTACTCACCCTTGGTTCATTAGCATCCTTCACCTACCATTATTTTCTATTTCCTTTACTAACATGAATGTCCTTCTCTTTCCCCTTTTTCACGGGACAATTTTTAGCCTAATGACCTGATTTCTTATAGGTAAAGCAAACAAAAGAAAAAGATTCAAATTCCAAAGGTTGTTGTAATTTCCCCAAAATGGACATTATGTCTACAACAAGGGTTAAATCAGAGGATTGGCTAATATTAATGCATAACCTTGCATAAACCAGCCTAGATTTTGAAGCAGTATCTGGGTCTATGACAAGAATTTCTCACATAGTACTCGCAATGCCCTTAAACACCCCCTCATTCCAAAATTCTAGAGGGAGCCCTAGAAGTTTCACCCATACCAGGATAGATTCAATACAAGATCCATTCGGGTCAAGATTAGGACCCCATTTTTTCAAATCCAAGGTTGATTTGCCTAGCATCCAAGCGCCACCACAAAGGAATTTCATCATATCCTCCCTATTGGTGAAAGAGAAGGATAAATCTCCTTTAGCCATAGCAGAAATATCAACCTAACCCTTCAAGAACCACCTACGAATGAAAAATCTTTGCACTACATCAATATTTGGTCTTGGTCCAGCAAATTTTCCAACTATCACCAGCTCCATAGCTAGTATAGAACTATCCAAAACTAGATCAGGAAAAAATATGATAAACTCACCCTTGGAAAGATTTGAAATATTGTTGACCTCCGACAAGGAAGATTTCCTAGAAGGTCTCTTACCAAACAAGGCTAACTATGGTCTATCTTATTGGTTAAGCCCACTTGGGGAGACAGTGGATGGTCCACCACCTCCCGAATTAGGCGATGTTGAATCAGCCCTTTCATCCATGTCCTTTCCTCCTTTCAAAGCATCATTAAGGGAATCTAATGCCTTATCTTCACCCAAAGCTCCAGTTGTCGAAGAGCCCCCTGTTGCGCCTGCATTCTGCCCCTCAGTCGCAGTCTACATCCCATTGCACCCCTGGTTCAAATTCGATCTCCCACCTTCCTTGTTCAAACCCGCTCTCCCACTCGCCATGGTCGTGCTGCCCTAACTATTGTATTGTTATAACCAATTGACTTTTAGGAAAAAATATTGGAGCATGATGGGTCACAAAATTAGAAATTGGACAAAAAACAATTGCAAAAGGATAACTAATTTTGAAATCAAGACACTCCACTATTAATCACTACATTGCCCTTAAGAAGAAGAAGCTTTATAGTAATTTACTGATTTAAAAAATCATTTAACATGGTGCCCAAAGATAAAATTTGGAATAGGGTAGAGGAATTGGGGATCTCATATGAGTATAGAGTGGCAATTTCTAGGTTTTATGAGCAATTCAAGGCTAAAAAGAAAAAAAGAAAAAGGGATGGAATGTTATAATATTTTGGAAGCAATATTGACATCAAACAAGGTTTCCCAATTTTCCCTATATTGTTTAGGTTAAACATTGATAAACATGAAGAGTGTTTAAGCAAAGTTGTCAAACAAATATCCAATTTGCTACATATATGGTAAAATTATTCTCATATGCTAATAATTTGTCATAATTGCAAAAAGAACTTATATAGTTTAAGAGTGCCTAAGAGCCCTAGAATTCTTCTACCAAAACGTCAAGATACAAGTGAACCAACAAAATCAAAATCATGCCCCATTCATTAAGAAGAAATGATAAATAATTTAGCTTTATTTGTTAATAAATCCCACGGAAATAATTGATGAATACAATAATTCATATTGATCTCTATTGTAGGCTTAGTTTGTCCAGACATTTAGAGAAAAAAGGATACAAGGGGAAGGAAAGCTTCATAATTACTACAAAATAGATACAAAATATTGAATAATGGGATTAGAAAACAAAGGAAAGTCATTTTTCACTAGTTTGTCATGCTTGTTATCCTTTATGGGTGTGAAGTGTAGGGAAATAGCATGTCAACCCACAAATGGAGGTAGTTAGAAAGAATCCAAAAAGCAATCACAACATGAGTTCCATGTGAGTACTTTCTTGTAATAGGCATCAATGCTAGATTGGATGCTAAGTTATCTAAAAAGGATTCAAAATATGGAGGACCATTACTACCCTAGGATAATATAGGGGGAGGAGTTGAGCCAAAGAGAAAACAAGTGGATGAAACAAATAAAAAATTGATAAGTTAATGGGATATTAACTTGAAAGAGTGTCCAAAACCATATGAGAAAATAAAAAGATATATGATAGAAAAATTCAGGACTACTATGTGGACAGAGCAAATTGGTTGGAAAGAATTGTAACTTGTCAATGAGTTTAATAGGGTAACATCGAAACATGATGATAAGGCATACATAGGAGTTGGAATTAAGGGGGAGACGAAAGTGTTAATTGATCATTTAGGAATTAATTACATCATTGTAGGTGTGAGATTAGTAGATAGTCTATACTTGTCGAAGACTAAAAATGAAAACATGCTTATTCTCAAAAAAAGGGAATTGTAGAGATACATAACACTTCATCATGGAATATGGAGTCTATTATGATATTTCGATTAATTACAAAAGCAATATAAAATGTATAACTATCTTATTAAAAAAATAAAAATAAAACAACAAATTTTCAATCAAAATCCACAAATTTATATATATATATATATAGATAATTTGAAAATATCTTTGACGTGTGAATCTTGATCCCCTAGACTGTTCTCAAACATTATTAAGACATATCATTTCAATTCATTTTCTTCTCTCTTGCGAACTCACGCTTCAATCCAGCATAAGAAACAAAGGCAAATCTTCCACCGTTCCACGGAATCAAGTGATGCAACACATCAATCGTCTGAAAACGATTTGGGAAATAAATATCTTTATTTTTCTTGTTGTATGTGTATTGTTTACTGTCAATTCATTGCCATAAGAATTTCCTAAAACAAAGGCTTTAATCGATTTTGGGAAAAAAGAATATGAATACTATTAATTTAATTTGGAGAGTATCTATCACGAATACTAATGTACGTGAAAGCAGTTGCAAAGGAAAACAAACTTACACGGAATTTATTTTTGATGTTTTAACTATCATTTGATATGTCTGGTATAAGTACTTGAAGTGCCTGTTGTTTGAAATTTTATGGCAATCTGTTTCCTTATTTGTTCCTTCACATATTATAGGATATTTTATTGAGCTATTCTTGAAACCATTTAGACAAGATTGATGGGGACAAATTTGCGTAGAGGAAAGGCAAGTATTATGTGAATTCAAATATCTAGGTATCATATTATTTTTATTTATTTTTAATGAAATTTATGATCAATTATATTAATTTAATAAACTTAATGCATATAGAGAATACTAAAGTGGGAGGAAAAAACACTCGCTTCAAGTCACGTAGGAACTATCCCAAAGTCATATGGGTCATGCCCAAAAACATAAAACATAACAAGAAATTCTTTTTAAAAACCATAAAAATGGGCCTAGCCTAGAAGAGAGACACCCTTAAGTAGCCAAGGCAGTAGTCGATGGAGGCGGAGGGTCTGGTTCGTCATTCTTTCCACATCCTGGTTGTGGTCTCGGATCATAATCTGGCATGGTCGAGCCATCTGCTTTGTCTTCCTCATCCTCCTTATCCTCACGTAGCGGGGAAGCCTTTGGAAGAAGAAATTATTGTTTATTTTGTTTTATACTTCGATATAAATTCTAAATATTATGATTACTTTAAATTTAGATATACATGGGTCTTAGATTAATTATATTATATATCAAATTACAAAATAATGTTGATTGCTTAACAATGAAGTAAGTGCATTTATAATCTTTCGATGCTGATGTAATATGTGTGGACTTTGGTGAAAAGTAACAATTCATTCTAAACCATTATTTTTCTAAAACAAGTGGGCAGATTGAAAAAATTTGTCTTAAGGCTTCGCCTTCTCTCTTTGGATAATCAAGTATATTCCAACTCATTTAATAGTTTGATTTTAGTATCGATCTATTGTATTTTTTAGGGTTCTTAGAGATATTAATAAGATTAGGAATTTTTTGGTGTAATTTGATATTCTTAAAATATTGGTATATTATTCTAGTGAGTTTTACTTTCTTCATTTTTTTTTAATTTAAAAAATAAAAGAAAAAAGAAATAATGTTGATATGTTGTGTTTGGCACTCAAGCAATTTCTTGAAGAATTTATGATATGTGATGTGTTGTTTATTAAGCATGCCAAATTGATGTTAAGGTAGTTATGTAAGAGAAGATTTTGATTATATTTGAAAATTTTGTTAGATTTTTAATATTTGAAAAATAATTTCCATGCACATTCATAAATTTATGTGAAGTTTGTCGTCTATACATACCTCCATAAAGACATGGTCAATACAATATCGACAAAAAAAATATGAAGAAACAAGTTGCCTATAAGGGAAAAATTAGACTTGGATGGCTTTTTGAAATGTCCAAAGATTACCATGTATTTCTTGTTGTAGTAATGAGCATTGTAAAATATTTCAAATATAAGTTTAGAGAATTTAATCATTTAATTTTAAGTGTTTTACTTTGTTTTTATTATGAACATGAGTAATACTAGGGTGCTCATCCCAACAAACAAAGGCCCAAGAAAGGTCACAAACGAACACACCACAACAAGCCACTTACAACACATAGGCCAAAGAGGTCATTAACTTCATAGAAATAAAAGACTATTATAGCACAAAAATCAAAAACAAGAGTGGGGTTGACTAACCAACAAGCACTAAACAGTAACTGCTTGGACAGGATCCAAGAGAGGGCCAACACCCTCATTTGTAAGAGACCTCAAGACCCCAAAATGTCTCCATCTCAATATAAGACAATAGTTAGGATCTTGGAAGACAAACCATCTCCACCTCCAAGGGAGCCCTTGAATGGTCAAACATGGGTAGTCCCACACTCTCCACCTCCAAAGAAATGAAACACCCAGTGAAAATGCTAAGACCCCAAACTGGAGCACCGCGACCACTAGAACAGGACCACGACCATATAGCCTACAAACACAACTTCCACCTCAATAGAACTGTTATGAGTGCAGGTAGAACCCAAGTGACTTCATCTCAATAGGAGCCTTTGGGTTAAACATTGGTTTGTGTCCAACTAAGCCCCCAAATTGGGTCCCTTAGTCCACAACCTTCGAACCAGGACAATCACTAGGTATACATTAGCAACATCCACTTCTATAAAATTGTAATAATGAGTATAGACAAAGATATGGCAGTGGGAGGCCCACCCATTGTCAATCAAATTACCTTTAGTAAGAATATCCTTGAAGCCCTCGTAAAAGGGAGAAAACACTCTACCAACAACATAGGGGTACAAAATCCCACCTTTATCATTCACCTCAACCAGGTGAAGGTCACGAGTGTAGACCTTCATCACTCCTCTCCTTCCACTCAAAATTATGAAGACGTGCCTCTACAAACATTGAAGGTATAGATCCTAGCCTCCTGATGAGGGCCCAAGAAAGGTTCTACTAATAAAGAAACCACATGTCAAAAAGGATTTATCCTAATCAGGAAAATGTCATAATCAATCAGAGGCACAATAGTAAAAACCTACAACACACTAGTCATCAAACTAATAACCTAAATGCATGACAAGCCATTACCACAGCTCATCAACCTATTGATCTCCATGTATCTATCACCTTCACCAACATATGAGACCAGGATACAAATATCTTGATCAAGGCCTCGTAAGAAAACCTTCGTACAAATAGCACCAAATAGAATATAACTACCACTACCAAAGATGAATGAGCACAAAATAGGATATGGTGAAAAAAACCCCTTTGCAAACACTATCCACCTCCCCAAGAAGAGAAATACATTAGGGAGCGACATATAATCCAACCCGACAATAATAGAAGCTTCCACCAAGGCCCAAGCCACAACCCAAAGTGTAGAAAGTTCATTACCAATGATAGGGACAACCATGTACTCAACTCTAGAAAATAAGAGCAGAGTGTCCACACCCAAATAAACAATCACTATGATTGCCTCTGAGAGACGTTGAACAATAGCAAGGCTGAACCACAACCCTCCAACTTTATCACCATTGCTATCCTCCAAAAGTTTGGAACCAAAATGCACAAAATAGAGAGCTAGAGAGGAACTCTTCACAAATTTAATAGCAATCAAGCCAACACAAATATGAGAGCCCAAAATAGTTACAACCCCAAAACCAATCTTAACACCCAAACGCTTGATGCTAATAGAACCATCAGGAGAAAGAAATCCCTTATTAGAAAGGGACACCAAGACCACCAAAGTTGAAAGGCCAAAAGGAAAGAGAACAAGAACAAAAAAAACCACCTTCAACCACTCTAACCAACACAAGGGGGGTTACTAGAAAAATTCAGCCCAAAAACAAGACTAGGACAAGCCTATCGATTAAGCCACCCACCAAAGCCAAGCAGAAAAAATAGGGCACAAACTAGAGATCCACACAATGAGCAAGGACAAAGCAAGAAAGGGATGAGATCCCTCCAACCACAAACACCATTTCCTTAGGAAAGAGAACATCCAAACAACCAACAGGCAAAAATGCCACAATCAAACCATGAATCAAAGCCACACAACCAATCTTAGTAGCTCCTAGACACAAAAGAGGGAAAATACTTCCATGACCAACACAAAGAGGATAAATCAAACATTAGCTAAGATTATACGCTAGATGCTAATCCTCCCCAAAGCCAATGAGTAAATAAATATCCAAACACCCAAAGAGTCACTGCATCTTGTCAGGAAAAACCCTCATAGAGGGAATTTGAGCATTGTTGCCCAACAAAAATAAAAATTATATCCTCTCCTGAAACACTTCCGCTTTCACCCATTTCAAAATTTTACTTTGTTATTTATTAGATCAAGGAAACAAGTGGATTAAATGGTAGGAAAAGAATCCCAAAATCCAAAGTCTTCCAAGTAATTAGAAATTTATTTGATCAAGAACTTGATCAACTATTGCAATGGCCACATCTACTTTATAAATTTTATCCATCAGTTTATATACTCAAAATCCAATATAGTCCTATGGATATGAACATATATTTTGAAATACATAATTCTATTATAATTTACAATGATTCATTTGTTTATGTTCATTCATAATCACAATCCCAAAGTCCATGCATTTATTATTATATCATTAAATAAAAGTATTCAAAGTGTGAACTCTTGATATATCTCATCTACCAAATATTGAAGTATACATAAGCTTTGTGATTCTTATTACTTTACAATGTTCATTTCATTATTATAAGTTAATGTTTTTTGTTATTATTAGAGATCAATGTAATGGGTCATGAATCATCAAAATATAAATTCTTAGAACGGGTTTGTTCCTTAATGTAAATATGGGAAAATTACATCAGGGATGCAAATTTGATCATATTTATAGTTCTAGTGTCTCAAATAGATTTAATCAAGGTTTTTTAAAAATTTGATATTCTATAAATATCGCTCAAACAAGTATTTAATCTAGATATACAAATACTTAGCTTCTTAATAACATAAATAGAGATTATTTTTAGAAAGCAAAAACTAAAAGATTGTGAGTCATAACATAGAATTCCATAGAATTCCCTCTTAGCATGTCACTTTGGAGATTTGAACTTTGGTTTCTACAATAAGAACCACACACTCTATTCACTTGATGTCAATCCTTTGGACTATTTGATTAGATTAGGGTGTCATTCAGAAGTGACTTTATCCCTATCCTTTCCTACCTGGCCGTAGGGTGGAATTTTCATTCTCCACATCACCCCCCTATTATAGTTTAGTTTAGTGTCAGGGTGATGAGAAGAGTGGATCGATCATTTTTACGATGACATGTATAGCTAGAGTGAGGATGCCTTTTTAGATTTAGAGTCTAGTCGATTCTATATGGATATGGTGATGGCCTACTTGATATTATGACAGTAGGAAGAGAGCACTCAAACAATAAGTAGAGGGGATAGGGCCACCCATCCCTACATGTAGGCACCTAAATTCCCACTCAAGCTAAAGAATTCACCCTCCCACACAAACTATATCCTCCACAAATGACATATTCCCTCCCTTCTTGCTGAGTAGGGGGTTAAGGTTCCACCCCCCCCNGCCCCCCCCCCCCCCCCCCCCCCCCCCATTTTTATTCCACACACCCTTTATGGCCTCAATAAATTAATGCATAAAATTAATCAGTGATTAAGTATAGCCCAAAACATTTATCTACCAACTATCCCTTGTCTAATTATAGTTGCTAGAATAACTACCCACCAACTGTGATTCCACCCACTCTAGACTCAATTTGTGTCATCTGACCAAGACAGTTGAGTTATTCGATAATAACAACAATGTAAGTCCATGATGGGAAAGGAACATTCTTGAGATGGATCCCAAAGGCCCAATACCCCTTTCTTTTGAAGGTTATTGAATTGTTCATGGTAATTCTCTATCTTGGAATTGGGATACTGCATCATTTAATGAAATGGGTAACGATGATTTATCCATAACTCCCTTCGTTGGAGGTAGACAAAGGGAGGAGACTCTACAACAAAATATTAACTATAGTGGGAGAGGGAGGGGGATTTTGATTGTGAGAAGCTCAACATTGTGATGTTGTTAGGATGCGTTGGCGTAAGTATTCTTGAAAGACCAGGACTACTTACGACCCAACCTTTATAATTCATTTCTGTGCATAGAAGGCTAGATAGCATGTTGAGTATTGTCAGCTTCCTTCCTTTCTCTCACCCCTTCAACCAAGGATTAATAGGCTTGTACTCTATAACTAATAGAGCATGAGGGTGGATTTATGGGTGTTAGAACTCTATTTTTTCAATGTGCAGGCTGGGTGAGGTGATCCCAGTGCTTTAAAGAATGAGTTTTTAGCCATGAACAACTTTGGGGTTGGGTGGAGGGAACCCCCGCTATGGAAGCCTTGAGGAATGGACCTATTTTCTCACTTTTGTAAAGGTTCATTAACCCTTATAATTATCACATCCATGATTTTTTTTAAAACAAGTAACAATATATTTAAATTTGTTATCAAATGTCATATTAAAGTAAGTATTTAATGATATATCTATCAAATAATTCATCAAATATAAAAAACTAATAGATGTGTTAATTAGCTAATAAAAATTATAAATATTTGTGCCTATTGACCAATTGATAATTTTATTTAGTGTGACGATTAGTTATATTCATAAATGCACTTTTTCTTATATAATTATCTCTATTACACTTATCCTTGCACCTACTTCTATACATTTCACTTATCACCTTGAGCATAATACTCTGGAGGGGTTGCACCTGTGGTTAATAATAATGTAATCTCCTAAAGGTAATCGTATTCATACTTTTGTGTCCCTACTCAATCTCATAGTGTGAGAGTAATCCAATATCATGCAAAATTGGACCCAATTATTTCAAAGTTCATATTCAAAATTTATGAGCCCCTATATAAGTCACTAATCCACTAGCCATTAGAAGCCAACATGGTATATTTTTGCATAATTAGTTAATGTGTCCTTGTAATTAAAGGCATTCAATGAATATTAATTGATCATCCAATTCCTATTAAAAAATCTTATGCATTAAAGAGAAGAATTGTGATACAAACACTTTTCTTTTAAGCACTAAAAGGAACCTAATTCTAAATCAAATAATTCTAGGATATTTGGATTATTCAAGAGTGTTATCCTTGATTATGTACATGGTCATAAATTTAATGTAATCAATAGAATTGACTAGAAGAACGTGGTCTTTGTGAACCAAGGATTTCCCCAAGGTATTTTTAAATATCACCACAAGGAATTTTTAGTGTATATATATTGTCATTTGATTATTATTGATATTCTCATCTCAATGCTTTTCTTTTTATAATCTTCTTTAGAATTCCCCAATTCATCTATATGTAATTGATCTGATTTATAAATTAGATTACAATACTTGGTGTGATACCTGCAGTATTGTCAAGTTCAATATAAAAACCAGAAGATTAACAGAATTGCAAGCCAAAAAGTGATCCATTCTATTCAAAATTGGATTTTATACAAAGATGATGGATCCCAAGGGTCACTAGATGCTCTTGGAAACAAAATGAAGAGTCCTTGTAATGTTTATTACAAATAAACTATTAAAAACTTTAAAAAATATCAAAAAACTATATATAAAATTAGGCCCACTTGGAGAAGGCATAACTTTCTAGTCCTAGCTCTGAATTGTGAACCGTTTACTCCATTGGAAAGGTATTCAATAAATCTTGAACCCCAAAATTCTTTGAAGACCTTCAAAAAAGTAGTTTACTAAAACATAGAAAATACTGATAAATTGGATTTCAGTATTTTCCCAATTTCATCATGATCATTCATCCCCCTTGAGAGGAAATGGGCCCCATTGCACTAATCTGTTGCAACAGATGAGGCAATTGTTCTTCAATTTTTTCCTTAGTTAACCACTTGCCTTGATGACAATGTTGACTAGCTCGAACCACCCAATAAAGAGGAATGGTCTAATTTCTCAAAGTCTTTAAAATGACTTCAGTAACCTGGTAACAACAGACTGGAGCAGTAGTAAATGGATTTAATTTTGTAGCTTGAATGTGTTTATTAGCTTGGGAAATGTCCAACAAAGGAGGAAAATAGGGTCTCAATAATTCCACATTGAAAACTGGATGCAGTCCCAAAAATGATGGCAAATTAAGTTCAAAATCATTCTCACCAACTTGTTTCACAATAGTATATGGGCCTTAACAAAGAGGACGAAACTTTCTATTTGGTCCATGAAGGTGCTCTTTATGAAGATGTAACCATATCTTGTCACCAATTTGAAAATGATGAGGAGTTCTATGTTTATCATGTCTTTCCTTATACTTCTAATTACTCTGATCCACAATCTCATGAACTTGTTGTTGTAGGTGTCTAATGTTATCAATGAATTTTTCTACTTTATCTACCTCCTTGTCAGCATTCAATAGACTATAAGATTGCAGAAATGGTAGTACTACATCCATAGGTGCCAATGGTTGATACCCGCGACAAATATCAAATGGACTATGCCATTTAGTACTATGGATTGCACGGTTGTATCTGTGTTGCACGTAGGGTAAGCTTTCATTCCATGTACAAGGATGTTTTTAATGATACATCCATAAGATATGAATGATCATTTGATTTACCACTTCTATCTTCCCATCTGTTTGGGGATGGAATGTTGTGGACTTTGTCAACTTTGTGTCCATTTTATCCCATAGTGCAGACAAAAAATTATTGATGAACTTGCTATTCCTATCAGAAATAATTCTTTTTGGCAAACCAAAATGAACCCAAACATGTTCAAAAAATAACTTGGCAATCTCTTCTGCAGAAATCTTCTTTTTACATGCCACCATGATAGCCATTTTAGAAAACCTATCTACCACAACATATACACAATCATGTCCCCGCTTGGTAGTTGAAAACCCAGACATAAAATCCATTGAAACAGATTACCATGGCTTATCAGGAATAGGTAATGGTACATATAGACCCAACTTATGGTTTCTTAGATTTACAATTGCATAGGCTGCACAAGCTTGTACATATGAAATGATATCTTGCTTCATTTTTGGCCAATAGAAATACTTTTGAAGGATAGCAGTAGTCTTACCAATACCAAAATGTCCTGCAACACGACTGTAGTGAGCTTCCCATATCATTTTATTTCATTCCTTGGTGGGTACACATATATGACCGACAAGGCAAAGCAATCCATCTTGCAAGTGAAAATCAAAGATAGACTTTCCTTTTACCAAATTACTATAGATGTTAGCAAAATTAGGGTCAATACCATATAGTTGTTACCAAGTGGGTGATTTATAACCACATGAATCCAACACCATTGTCAAACCTACAATTGGAGGCCTACTCAAACAATATGCTACTTTGTTACTGCTTCTTTTTTATGAAGAATGTTGAGGTAAAATTGTTGTAGATAAGATGACCACCTTTGATGTCTATCATTCTGCAACTTCTCTAGTGTTTGTAAGAATTGAAGAGGTTTATGGTTTGTATGTATGATAGTTTCCTTTCCCAGTATATTATGTTTCCATTGTTTGCAGACCTAAACAATAGCATACAACTCCTTGTCATAGGTGGGGTACCTGTGTACAGTATCATAAAAAGTTTCACTCTGATAGGAAATAGGATGCCCATGTTGCGTGAGTACCACACCAAGAGAATAATCAGATGCATCTGTTTCTATCTTGAATGATTGTTGCAAATCTAGGAGGACCAGTACTGGTCCTTAACATAATATTTTCTTTAATTCCTCAAATGCTCATTGCTTTTCCTTTGTCCACTGAAAATTTTCTTTTGCTCCACCCCTTAGTCATTGATTAAGAGGCCATGATATATGTATGAAACCAAACACAAATCTGTGATAGAAGTTGGCTAAGCCCAAGAAGCTGTGAAGCTCTGTGAAATTTTTAGGAGATGGCCAATCTCTAATTATTTGAATCTTTGTTGGTCAACATGAACACCCTCAGTATCAATGATATACCCTAAGTATTGAATATTATGCATACCAAAGGAGCACTTCTCAATGTTGGCATAAAGTTTGTGTTGTTACAGATTTGAAAGCACTTGTCAAACATGTTGCAAATGCTCAGACCAATTCTTGCTAAAGATGAGTATGTCATCCAAATAAACAACCACAAAATAATCAATGAAAGGTCTAAGAACATCATTCATCAACCTCATAAATGTGGTTGGGGCATTTATTAAACCAAAAGGAATAACCAACCATTAAAACAAACCTTCCTTAGATTTAAATGTAGTCTTCCACACATTTGTTGGATCAATTGGTACTTGGTGATATCCAGACTTCAAGTCAATTTTTGTAAAGAACTTATCCCCCCTAAGTTGGTCCAACAAAACATCAATTTGAGGGATTGGATATCTATTTTTTACAGATATTTTGTTCAATGCCCTATAATCAATACAAAGTCTCCATGTCCCATATTTCTTTTTAGCTAGGACAATTGGAATGCCACAGGGTGAATCACTTGGATGAATGTGTCCTTTCTGAATCAAATCTTGAATTTGTCTCTTGATTTCATCATTTTCCAAAATTGACCTCCTATATATTGACTCTTCTGGTGGTGGTGTGCCTGTGATTAAATCAATAGAGTGCTTGACTTGACAATGTGTTGGAACTCCCATTGGTGGCTTAAACACACTATGATATCCTTTCAAAATTTTATCCATCTGATTTTGTTGATTTGTTTTTATGGTTACCTTAGCATGTGTATTAAGGACAACTGACTTTGTTTGTTCAGGGCGAATCATGAGCAGATCAAAAGCTCCAGTTTGAGAAATCACACATTTACATTGTTTAGCACTAATTAAAGAAGCAGTTTTTGTTGGACATGCCTCTGGTATTCGATATGTCTTCCCACCAAGCTTGATTGTAACACTACATGCCCTAGATTCATACACTCCATGCCTTTGATACATGTATTGTTGGCCCAGCAAGACATCACTACATCCAGTGGTGCTATATCAAATATCACTTCATCCTTGAAAGGCTTGATTGAATATGACAGACGCCACTGTTGATTTATTTGAATATCTTGTCCCTCATTTACCCATCCCATAGAATGGTTGTGTGTGTCTTTTCACTTTCAAATTTAATCTTTTCATTGTATCCCTAGAGATCAAATTGTTTTGGCTCCCACTATCAATAATAAAATGTAAAGGCTTTCCATCAACCTGGTGGTACCCTAAATTTTGATAATTTAGAAGTCCCAATCCATTATTAAGAAGCATGTTTCTCCATAAAAAAAAAAAGATGAAAGGAAAGAAGCTTTATGACACAAATAAATAGAACTAACTAATCGAAGCCTTCAGAAAATGCTGGAATTTAGACCTGCTACAAAGATGATTTCGACAGAGGATAAAGATGGTCAAATTTTAAAAATCTAAAAAA
>MU224342.1:90200-109637 GCA_018584345.1 Thuja plicata
TTGCAATCATATAGAGTAGATCTCATTTTCATGCATTGAATCTCTCATTTCATGGTGTACTTGCATGGGCATAACTAGGTCAATTTGAGGGCCTCCATTACAAACCTTTGCACTCCATGACTAGAGAGCTATGAGTCAATATTTGAGGCCTCATTCTTGAGCAACCTTGGATGGAATGATTCATAGAAGTGTGTCAACATTTTAGCACACAAGTCATAGCATGAAAAGTTGGGTTCTTCGCTAGCTAGAGCAAACTTTGATTGCCACAGTAATTGTTATTACTCATTTATTTATTCCAATATCTAAACACATACTCTTAATCTAAATGACTTATTTACAAGCATGAGTAGTTGTCATATTCTTTGCTTTAGTAGTGGAAAAAGTAACTACACCTTGTGGCTTACTCATCTAACTAATTTCACCACCAAATAATATAAACACATAAGCACTAGTGGATCTCCATCTATCAATATCACATGCCCAATCTGAACCTGCATAACCAAGAATATCAAGGGAAAATTTGTCTCCTATCATATTATCATAATAACACAAAGAATACTTTGAGCTACCCTTCAAATATCTAATGACTCTTTTTTACTGCATCCTAAAGAGTTCTACTTGGATTAGACATATATATGGAAATAAATCTCACTGCTTGGGAAAGATATGGTCTAGTACATGCCATAAAATATATCAAACTTCACACTACACTCTAGTAAGGTACTTTGATTGTGTCTTCCATCTCTAATGGGGATGTAGGACAATGTGAAACATACATCTTTGTTCCAACTATAAAATGAACACATAATGGTCTATAATCCTATGTGTTGAACCTATGTAAAATAAAAATCACATACTTACTCTAAGCTAGCCATATCTTTATGTTCACTCTATCTCTTCTAATTCTAAGAATGCGTTTAGTTGTATCAAAATCTTTCATTTCAAATTTAGCAGCAAGCTAAGACTTCACCTCTCATAACTTTCCCTTTACTAATGAATAATATATGAACAACATATAATGCAATGTACATGAAATAAACACCATCATATTTATAATAAATATAGTGATATGATTTAGAATATTCAAATCCTAAACTTAACACTTATGTATCAAATTTTTGGTGCCACATCCTAAGACTCTACTTGAGGCCATACAAATATTTCTTCCAAACTAATTTTACCTTTTGCATGAAGTGCTCTAGCTGTGTCATGTCAAATATTCTCCCCCAAATCACCATGAAGTAATTTTCACATCCACTTTCTCGTATAAATCATAAGCAACAACAATAGAAAGAAAAAATCTAATGGATGTTATTTTTTCAAAAGGAGATAATATCTCACCCTAATCAACGCCCTCAACCTAAGAGTGTCCCTTCACAAACAATCTTGATTTATACTTCTCAATTCTTCCATCTAAACCAATTATTTTCTTGAACGCCCATTTACAACCAATAAGTATTTGTCCTTTAGGAAATGGTACAAGATCCAATTTATCTTTTTCAAAGGTGTCATTTCTTCATCCATACTAATTTTCTATGATTCTACATCATCCATCCCTAATGCTTCTTCTACAGATATAGATTTGTCCACACTAATATTCAAATAAAAATTACATCTCCAATCATCAGGAGAATACTTTTCAGGTGGTTCTACATGCCTTGTATACATTCAAAAAAGTTCAGTTAGAGGTTCTTCATCCTCTTCTAAATATTCAAAGCTAGATGAGCTCTCCTTGACTTATTGTTTATCTAAGGGTCATGGTTCAATTTTATCAGACATAGAATGTAGTTGAATCACATCTTCCTTTTTAGCTTATTTAGGCTATAATGTAATAGAATAAGGGTTGATTTATCTAAAAATAACACTTCTAATATGTACTACCTTTAGTGCAACAAGGTCTCAAACATTGTATCCTTTGACACCATAATTGTGTCAAATGAAGATATGTATTTCATAGCCTTATTATCCAAAATTTTTTACTTATCTTTTTGTACATCTGCATATGCTTCACAACCAAAAACTATAAGCTGTCTCAATGAAGGCTTATGACCCAACCATGCATCCATAGGTGTTTAATAAATAATAGTTGATGTAGGAGATTTATTAATTAGGTAGAAATCAAGGGTAATAGATTTATCCCAAAGCCTTTGTTCTGGGCTAGCACCACTCAACATACTCCTAGCCTTGTCCATCAAGGTAATTTTCATCCTTTCGGGAACTCAATTCTATTATGAAGAATATAGAGTTGTTTGTTGCCTATGAATGCCAAAATCTTTACAAAATCTATCAAAATCATTGTCATTATCAATCCTTAAAATTTTTATTCTCCTTCTAGTCTACGATTAAACCATTACTTAAAATTCTTTAAATTGATGAAAATGTCATATTTTCTCTTCATAAAATATATCCACGTCCTTTTATAATCATCAATACACAAAACATAATATGTGTATTTTCCAATGGAAGGAACATCTACAGGACCAAATACATCAAAATGAACAAGATCCAACACACCACAAGATTTATGAGAACTCGAGTGAAACTAAACATAATTTTGTTTTCCATATATGCAATGCTCACATAAATTAAAATCAAGATTACAACCATTCAAACTTTCGACAAGGTTTTTCTTTTTCAAGGTCCTTAGACCATTCTCTCTAATGTGTTCAAGTTTCTAGTGCATAAAATAATCAAGTATCTATAGGTAAATTTAATTCAAAATAAAAAGCACCCTTGGATACCTAAAATTCATGACCATCTATCAAAGGTGAAACTTCACTTTTTCCAATAAAGTATGCAAGATTTAGTCTTTACATAAGCATTATTACACTAAGCAGTGTATGCCTCTAGCTTATAAAATATGCCACTTTTGACACCTCTATAAATTATCATGGAACTTCTCACCATTTTGCATCCTACATCAAAAAATACTACCTACATACACAAATCTATTATTTTTCTCATAGATAACAAATTTCATCTTAGACTAGGGAGATGCAACACACCATTAATATTTCTTATTCTACCATCAAGAAACATTATTTTAACTTTACCATGGCTAACAATATTTAAATGAGAATTATCACCCATGTATACATTACCTCTATCAAATTCTTCATATTCAGAATACCAATCTTTATTAGAGGTCATATGAAAATATGTACTTGAGTTAATTGACCATGCATCATCACATGCATGAGTGGCCAAAGATGCAAGAGGAACCATCCCGTATATTTCTATCTTCTTCTCTTTATCCTTCCCATTTCAACATTGGCAAGTAGCAACATTTTTTATCGATAATAAGATAATTTTATTGATAGAAAATAAATATTTACATAAAGATTACAAAAAGGGCCATATCCAAAGCCCACGAGGATGTCCTACCATCCATACAACTAACCTGAATAATCTTCTCCTAATAAAGGGGACATCCCTATTAATTCCATTTATCTAACTAAGCCACATATTAGCTTAAACTATGTGTATTCATAAAATTGATTTCCCACCAAAACCCAAAGTATATTTTAGATACATTATATAAATCTCAGACACCTGCATCACCACGCATGTCCACCCGATATCACCACCATCTCTTTGTGTGACTCCACTCCATTGAGTGAGGAGAGGAGGATATCACTGCCCTTCATTTATGTTGCTCGACCATCAATAACTAGCCCATGCCAAAGACTCCCCTGTCGAACCAAAAAACCACCAACCCCAAAAAAGGTATCATGCCTCCTTATCTCTCACCATTGTTGACAATGCTTCCTACTACTCCTGGAGTGTACCTTCCTTGGGATTACAGTAGTGAACACCCTCAAAATATCTGCAACACACCTCTCATGATTCCAAAAAGCCTATTTTAGCTTCCCCCAAGCCATAGTGATTTCTGCTCTATAGGCTACTCTATCGACCTTGCCCCACCAACGCACAAAGGGAACTAAGTCATAAACCTTCACCTCCTCATCATCAAAATATTCTGACAAGTTAGAACTAATTCTAGGAACTGCCCACTCCAAAATAGCGTCTAGACCCAAAAGCATATCTTCTTCAAAAAGAGTGAAAACCACCCACTTAACAACCTTATATGTTTCCTCCCCTATCTCCAAGCCCCAAGCTACAATCATTGAAATGATATCCACGTTCAACCTTCATTTTATTTTCCTCTCCTTAAATTGCTTTCCTATGATAGTGATTTTCGCCTCTATCACATCAACCTCCTTGATTCTTAACAATCCTCCTAGCCTTTCCCAACTGACTGGTCCTTTAAAACCTTTATGTTGCTTGTTTATGTCTATGAAGAAATTCGCCTCCATTTCATAGAGAGGAAAAACTACTCTGAAACTCACAAGAAACAACTTCTTGTCGGAGCCAAAATAAAATTACATCTCCAGCACTTAACTTTTACATTTAAAACATTGCATGGTGCATCTTCCCATCATTCATAATGATGCCTTCAATAAATTTGCCTTTGTTCCTTTTAAATCACTCTTGCCACAACATAATAAGATGATCTCACCCATCCTCCCACACACTTCATCAGATTTAAAAAAATGTGGGAATCTTAAACTTTAAATTCCTCATCATTACACAACACCCTCCAAACATCACTAAGAAGTGTGAAGAAATACATCATCAAATCCAAAAACAATTCTTGGCCCTAACCACATTGGAAATCAAGTAGTAGGGGGTCATAAGTCATCCATCCAAATTTCATTTACCTTACCTAAATTTAGAGCCCATTTTTATAAGACGTCGGTATCGTTATTTCCACTCCTCCGCACATGACTTATTCTAAACTCCTCAAAGGAAAACAATAGCTCTGTAATTGCATAAATGAATTTTTTTAAATACCAAGAAATTGTATCAACTTTTTGGACAGCCTGCGCAATAACTTGAGAGCCACCTTCAAGATGGATCTTCTAAACATTGAGTTTTTTCCCCACCATAAGAGATGCAAGGGAAGTGTTGGCCTCTACAATGTTATTTGTTCCTTCATTCAACTTTTGGGCTGCAAAGGCCAATGTGTTACCTAACCAATCCTGAGCTATGACACCCACTCCCAAGGGTCCCAAATTCCATTTTGCAGCCCCATCAGAATTTATTTATTCAACCATCCTCGGGTAGCTCCCAACTAACCTCTCTTTTTCCTTCATTTAGAGTCAAAATACGCCGCACAAAATTTCAAAATCTAATGCTAATCCTAGGCTGTGTAGTTTGAACCCGCTTATCCAGTGAAGTATAGGGAAGACTTGAGCTCAAATGTGTTGTAGCAGCTCCCAACACTTCTTCAATTGAAGTATTAATCCTAGCCTTGATCCTATCTAGAGATTCCCTCTTGCCTTGAAAAATTCTTCAGTTGCACACTTTCCACAATTCCCAAATCACAATAGAGGGATTAATTTGTCATAATTTAGAAAGAACTGATCTATTTTGAGCTATCAACCAACTCATGAACACCTCCTTTACTAAGTTTTGCATCGGCCCTGACCAATCTAACTTCGTCTGCAACATCTCCCAACGGGCTTTATAGAATTCACACTGTAAAAGCAACTGATTTGCATCTTCCAGAGCATTTTCGCACAAAACACACATGGTCGTCCCTATGAATCCATTCTTTTTCCTAAGTTCCCCAGTCAATATTTTCTTTTGAATGGATATCCAAGAAAAGGAGACATATTTTGGGAGGCATTCCTTCCCCAAAATAGTTTGGTTGGTCACCCCACAAGTTCATGGGAATCATCCAACAATTGATAGCCTATCTTCACTGAATATTTACCACTCTTAACAATGCACCAAATAAGACTATCCTCCTTATTAGTTACCAGGATTTCCCTATTTTGGATCAAATCCTTCATTAGTACTAAATGTTGATCTGAAAGCCCCAGGTTATCCACACTCTTCCAACCCCAATGTTGACCAAACTAGGTCTATTTTATTTCCATATAATCAGAAATATTGTCACACCATCTATTTATGAATAAATTCCTTAGGTCATCAAAAAATACATTATCCTTGATAGCTAGACAACCATTCCAAGAATCATTCAAAAAAGAAGCCCTCCTACCATTTCCCACCTGCCAATTTAGGTGACCAGTCACCAACTTCCCGCATTCAATAATAAAATTCCACATAGATGAACCTTTGGGTGGGTCTCTAATCATTAGAATTATATCCCTCTCTTCAGAATCTAGTTATTTTACTCTGAGGACTTTGAACCATAGCCTATCTAGGTTTGTGTAGATGCTCCAAACCAATTTAGCCCCCAAATCCAAATTCATTTTGTTCCAATCCCTAATGCCTACACCACCACACACCTTGGGCTTACATATTTTTTCCCACGACAATAAAGGGATCTTGTCATCATCATTAGATCCATAACAAAAGAATTTGTGTAGCCTCTGCTCAAATATCTAATGATATTCTTTGGAATCTTTAAACAACTCATAGAATAAATTGGAATGGCTGAGATTACCGACTGTAGCATGAGTATTTTACCAGTTGAGGTCAACCGCTTACTCTTCCATCCTTCCAATCTTTTGACATAATTTTCAATTAGATCCTTCCACAAATTTGGTCTACAAGCACCTCCAAACAAAGCAATGCCAAGATATTTGCCTGGAAACTTCCTAATCTTTAACCCTAAGATCCTGTATATATTTATTTGTTGTGAAACCTTAGTATTAAAATGTATATCTCAATTTTATGTCAATTCGCATGTTGATCTAAAGCAACACTATATCTGTCAATTGTGGCTTTGATTACTCTTGCCTCCCGGGCTAAGGCCTCCTCCATAAAATAAGTATCATCAACAAACTATAAGTGAGATAGGGGATCAATGCCCTCAGCCACTTTAATACCTTTCCATTGGCCACTCGATCTTTTACTAGTAATCAACCTTCCAAGAACTTCTGCCATTATAATTAACAGGAAGGGAGAGATCAGATCCCCTTGTCAGATACCTTTTGTAGTATCAAAAAAACCTTGTGGGCTCCCATTCACCAACATTGAAATATGCATAGTTCTGATACAGCCCTCCACCCATTTGATCCATTCATCACTAAACCCAAATTTCTCCAAAACTTTCAGCAAGAAATCCCTGTTGACATTATCATAGGCCTTCTTAATATCTAGTTTGATCATCATCCTCTCAATTATAGAAGCTTTTACCGAATGAATGTCTTCATGAGCTATAATTACCCCTTCATAGATAGACTGATTAGGCGCAAACTTTCTCTGTTCTGAGGAAATAATAGACTTGAGCACAAGCTTAAGTCTATTAACCATAACTTTAGCGATAACCTTATAAGTATTATTGCATAAGGCTACCAGCCTAAAGTCATCAAAGGTCACCCTTTCGGCTTTTTTTGGAATCAAGGAAATAAAGGTATTATTGAGGTCCTTTAGAAGGAAACCACCCACTCTAGATTCCTCTACAACCTACCACAAATCTCTACCCAGAACGCCCTAGGATTTTTGAAAAAAGATTGCAGGAAAGTCATCTGGTCCCGGGGCCTTATCCCCACTCATGCTAAAAAGATCCTGTTTGACTTCCTCCAGAGATACCAGTCTCATTAAGGCAGTGTTTTATGCCTTCGATATGCAACCTAGAATTGTATCCAAAATGCTAAAGTCAGTAGAAAGATTGGAAGGATCAACAACAAAGATATTAGAGAAGAAATTAACTGTGTCCTTATTGATAGCCTTCACCTCTTGGAGAGTGTTACCATTAGCATCCTATATGGAAAAATTTGGTTTTGTGATCTCTTCACCTTGACTGAGTTGTGGAAAAAATTTGTATTTTGATCCACATCCTTCAACCACATCTCCCTAGATTTATGTCGCCAAAAAATTCCTCCCTCCCCAGCACTTTGATATATTGTTTAGATATCTATTTTTCCTTATTAAAATCCTCTTCACCCATCCCCTCCTCAATCAATACCGAGTTTAGCTCTTTTAATTCACTTTCTAGTTTGAATTTCTCTGCAAAAATGTTTCCAAACTCTACCCTATTCCAAATTGTAAGTTGTTGTCTTAAGGAATTGAAGTTTTTTGAAGAAGATGAAGACTTTGTTACCTTTCTTGGCTGGGGAAACTTCCCACCCAATGTGCAATCCTATCAATTAAATTATCATCCTACAACCACATAGCCTCAAATTTGAACGTATCCTACTTTGGAGTAGAGTCCTCTTGAAAACTAACACAAATTGGAAAGTGATCCGACCTTGAGAAGGATAGTATTTCTGCTATACAAATCCATTCCATTCTCTCCCAAGGGCCAAAAAGTAAAAACCTATCAAGTTTCTCCATAATATTAAGGAAACCACTTCTTTTATTAGTCGAGGTGAAATCCCCATTACAAAGCTCTACATTGGCCAAACCATTAGAAACATAAAAATAAACATATCCTTTTGACTTTGTCCAGCCCAACCATGACCACCTTTCTTTTCTATCAAGATGAGGATAACATTGAAATCTCCTCCCAGGAGAAAAGGTTCATCCTTATGAATCCCTAGAAAATTATTGTCCTGCCACAAGGTTTCTTCATGGCAGGATTGTTTGGCCCATACACATTTACTGCAAAGAATTTTGAGAATAATTATTTTGAAGTGACCTTAATCCATTGCCAGTTGTTCCCTGCGCCATAAGTTGCAAACCAATAGTAGATTCATTCCACAAGACCCTCAAACCTCTAGAGTCACCATCCTCCCCTACAAAGTTCCTGCTCCATCTAGAAAACTTTCTCTTAAATGTTTCCACATCATCCACTTTAATTTTAGTCTCTTGCAAGAACACAATATCTGACCAAGCCTGATCAAGACAACGCTTGATCAGGCGAATCTTGTTAGGGGCATTGCAGCCCCTAAAATTCCATGAAAGGATCCTCATTTATGTCGAGAAAAGGCATAGCCTTTTCCTGATCTCAATAGATTTGTCCAGTTTGTTGCACTCCCATCTATTTCTAGCTTCATCCTTGTGGTCCAAGCACCTCTTTTCCCTTTCTCCCCTATATTTGGTTTGGTGATCATGGAAGGGGTATGTTCCACCATTCTTGATTCTAAGATGTCTAGATTATCATCATAGTCCAACTCATCATCATCATCCTCTTCCTCCTAGGAGTTGTAATCTGAGTCTGTAGCAACCATGTTGCCTCCACTATCCCTAACCTCCTCAAAGAAGTTGTCCAAATTTATTATGGAGGAGATTTTGATATCTTTGAATAAGGGATCCTCTACCTCCCTAACGCCTTCTAGAGCTGGTGAGGGGGTGCCCTCTACTCTTCCCTGGGGATTAAGTTTAACTTCTTCCGTTAGTTTAAAGCCCCTTTCATTCCATGTCTACTTGACACCTTTCATAACCACTAGAAGGGCCCTTTCAAGGTATCAAGAACCATCTTTGTCAGGTTCAAATCATCCTATTTACTACTAGCCTCATCATTGGTATATCCACTAGCCAATTCAGACTTACCTTCCTATGTACACAACCATTCATTATCCTTAGGTCTTTCAGCATTAGAACTGTCCACACTCCTAGTCATTTCTTCCATCTCCTCATAAAATCCTTGGTTAATTAAGAAGGGAGTCTCCTTGACTACTTGAATCGAGCTCCTCAACTCACTTTCCTTATTCCCACCCTCCTCTTCCAGAGAAAAAATTTGAATGATCCTTGCCATTTGGTTAGCTTCCAAATCAATCCTCTTGCTATCATTTTCTTGGGGGATCTTTCTGATCATTATCTCCTCCCATAGAAGGAGGTCCATATCCTCCTTGCCTTCATTTATTTCAGTGCATTTGATGATCTCATCAACAAGCCTTTTGGATTCCAAACCTTTTCCTTTGTCCATTTTATCTACCCTAGAACCACCCACATCCACATTCCCTTCCTCTCCCATATCCACCATCAGGGGTTGTTTCCACTCCGCTTTCTTAGAGCCCAGCACCACATAGTTGAGAAACTTTTAGCACTCCTACATTAAAACTATAATCCTCACACAGACTGGAAAGTCATTATGATCCACTACCTCCTTAGATCTGACATAGATTCCCAACCTATCCCCTATTAGTTTAAGCGTATCTACACCCCAATATTCCTGAGCGAGATTGTGAAGCTTAAACCAAATAGGTATCTCCTTGATCTTTTCCTTCATCAAGTAAAAGTTAGGGGTCCAGTCCCTTAGATAAAGTCCTTTCCCATCCACCATAAAAGGGCCCCCGTCCAGAACCCATTTCTTGTCGTCTCTGGATGGGCATGTTACTAAGAAAAAATCATTGGCCATAATCTTCAAAGTACAGAAAAAATTCCATTTATCCTCACACCATTTTCTAATCTTGCTTAAGAAAGGCCAGGGCCGTTTCCATTTCATAACCAAGACTTTGTCTTCTAAAAGAGAAATAGATTCCAGCCATTGTTTATTATTAATTAACAAAGAGGAAGCCCTAACATACTTCACATTATCACTTATCCATTGGGTTTCATTGGTCATGAAAATCTAAGACTTTGATCGCTAGAACTTATGTGCAATTTATTGGAAGTTAAACCTCTTCGGGATTGGGAGAAACCCACCCTAGGTTTGAAAGTGTTGTCACTTTTTATCTTATCCCCTTCCATTCCTTGTTTGCAGTTGAGGGGTTCTTTGACATCAAACCTTGATCATTACCGCCGCCATTATTGTGAGTCAAGTGAGGGTTTTTAAAACATCACATATTCCTACGATTGAAAGGCCAACCCCACCTAGATTGACTACCATACTCCAGTCCTTAATGCCTTCAAAACCCTTCTCTTCCTGACCATTGTGCCTGCTTTTGCCTCACATCCATTGTTTTAAAAATGGCAAGTAACAACATTCATCACACAATGTTTTATCTTTTCATGAATTCCTTTTGGTTTTTATGCTAATTCAAAAGCTATTGCATAATCATATTTGATCACCTTTAAGGAGGCATCCACATCGCAAACATATGAACCATATATTTATCAAATCTGATCATTGTTCTATGTCTACATACTTTACTTTTTATATTTCAAGGTTGATTCCTAGATAGGGGTTTGATTGAGGCAAACCCCTTTATTCAACCTTATTTCCCATTTTTATGTGTGTAGGAGTAGGCTAGGAAATTGTAATTACATATATGGACTCTGCATATCCTGACACAAGTCCTTATAAAATATAGAACACATTCATTAGGTACAAAACATTTTAGGAATTTTGCACCCAGGTACAAAATGTTTCAAGCTTTTTGCACCCTCAAAAATAGGTTCAAACTTTCAGGACATGTCACAAGGATGGTACAAAGCTTAGATTAGGAAGTAGATGTATTTCTAGGATCTTGATAGTAAAAAAAAATAGCAACAAAAATAACATCTCCTTCTCTCTCCAAGGTACACATATTTCATCTTCATTTCCTCTTTAGCATTTCCAAATTTCAATAGCTTTTATTTATCTTCACCCAATCTTAAGCAAAAAAAATTATACAAGCCCCTGAGAGCCGAATCTAGTATCGGGATTACTCTATCCTTTCTTGTGGTGTTGATCCAATTTGACTTCTGGAGGCTTGATATTCTAATGTGCATTGTGAAATTTGGGGTGAGCTTAGATCTTATTAGGTGATCCCCATTTTCTACTGTATATTTTGGTGAACCTGACTCTTCTTACGTACTTCTGATTCTGGGTGTTAGATCTCTTTTATCTCATAGCATTCATGGAGCTTACTATAATAGATTGGTGTGTAGTCACTTATGTTATTACATTTCTCATTACTTATCTTTACCAATCACATAGAGTGAATCATACTATATTGCATTTCATGATGTTTTCATTCCTTCATGGTGTTTTAGAAATTTCTATAATGATGATTTCAAATATGTGTCTTCCTTATAGGGTGTATGTCAAGACTTTTATCAATGTTCTATGTGGTTTTCTTATCAAACTTTTAATAAAATGCATGGAATATCTATATATTATAAAATTATTTATTGAGAAAGTTAAATCTAAGGATGACATGGACACAAATCAACCAAATCTTCCTTCTAGTAGTCTCGATCCTAATATTCCCAGTTCAATACAACCTATATCTCCTCTTCCTTAGCCTAATGTTATGGATAGTCTTAGGGAGGCTAGTATGTGCACTTCTTTACAAGATATCATACATAATTATAATATTAAGCATTTCCTTGATGATTTCTCTCCTAGAAAGACATTAAGTAGAAATGTAGATTCTGAATAACCACTTCTTCTTCCCCATCTAAAGATACTCTAAAAAGTGATAGGAATCCTAATCTCCCTAGATATAATATTACTTCTGGTCCTATTCCTCCTTATACAACAAAGTTTCATAAAATTCAAGATCAATCTCCCTATCCCTCTACATTAAAATCAAACTACAATATAGGGTATGACATCATCACTCAACAAGGCTATAGTGAGAAAGGTCTTGGTATTAATGAGCAGGGCATAATTTAGTTCATATTGATCCTCCTACGCAAGTCACTATAAGTGGTATTGTTTTTATACCCCAAGTTAACTCCCTGCATACCTCTTTAAATCTCTTTTCCTCAAAACCCAATCCTCCTTGTTAAGGCATTCTTTAACGTGCACCATCTATTATTACACCTCTTTTTTATGATCATTTGGATTTGACTAAAATAATATTTTGGAGAATTAAATATGCTAGTGAAATTTGCCTTCCTTTTAGACATTTTCCAAAGAATCATAGATCTACTAATGGTAATTATAATTGTCTTTTTCACCATAATAATAGACATCCTCTTGTCGATTGTGTGGAATTTAGGTAATTTTTTCAAGATTTGGTAGATATATGTCCTCTTACATTAACTATGGATCTTATACTCCTTGACATTAGAAGCATACCTCAACATATATTGACCCTATTTGGTTGTCCCCCATCATATAATCTTGGAAGCTTACAAGGATCTTTGTATTATATGATGCATACTTTTGGAGCAACATAATAGATCTTCTTCCTTGTCCTCTCCCATGGTGGGAAAGGTATCTCTCTCATTCACTCTTCTTTCTCAAAGATCCATTATCTATTTTTTGGTTTCATTTATTATACTATGACATCCTTCTATACATGGATTTTTTTGTTAAAGACCTTTACTCTACATGGGAAATGTTTATCTTCCTTTACAATCTTTTCTTTCCTTAGGAGTGCATATCTATTATAATGAATGATACCACTAAGATGATGTAATGTGCTTCTTTTCTCTTTCATATCTTTTCAACTTCATGATCAAAGGTAAGTCATTATCCCTTTGTTTTTTTGGTCTCCCCTTTAATACAATGTCCTTTCTAGCATGCATTTGTTGTTTTACGCAAGAACACTCTCTTGAAACCTTATGTCTGCTCGGGATTGTATGTCTATTTATATAGGATTCATCACTTAGAATTTATAATTAATTATTTTTCATTTGTTCCTCATGCTTGGGGTGAAAGGTGTTATTATCTCAATCTCTCCTTTCATCTATGAATCCACTTTTCCTCAATACAGTGACATTTGTTTAACATTGTGAAATTCCTTTTCATATAGGGGTTTGTTGCTCTGATTTGGGATTCTCTCTTAAAGAAGAGGCATGTATCCTGCATCATGGCCTCTTCCTTATTGGAAAAACTATGTTCATTTTAAAAAAATATCCTTCCTTGAGAGATTAAAAGTGCATTATCCTTCATCAAGAATCCCTTTTTCACCTACTTGTGAGGGGGATAAATAGGTGCATTCCTATTCTCCTCCTCTTCTTTGTCTTGAAGATGTTGTATTTGATCAATAACTCCTATTGAATGTAGATTTATTGTGCCAAATATCTCTTCCTTTCAAGGATCTCTTTCAACTTGAGGGCATCCTTTCATGATTATCTTTTTCCTTTGCCAACAATGATTTTTCACTCTTTACATTTGGAAACAATCATACATTTTTGTTGAAGGATATCTCTTGTTGTTGGAAGTAGGTATCTTTGTTCTCTTTTTCCTTATGATGCCTTCATATAATTAGGTCACCATCATAATGAGGGGAGCATACATGCATCCTCCTTGTACATTATGCATCAATATTGGTCCTTTGACTGAATGCCCACACTTGGTCCTTTGATTGACCATTTTTTATGAATCCACAAGACTGATCTGAATCCTCCCTAAGCGCAACCGAATCCACCTTGTGTGTATAAAAAAGTCACCCTGTGTGAAAATATTTGAAGGTAGAATTGGCTAGCACTCTATAGTTTTCTAGACCACCAATTCTTCTTCCCCTTTCCTTCTCTCATGGATAACCTAACACTACATAGCTCATTAATATGTTAGACTCTCTCTCTCTCTCTCTCTCTCTCTCTCTCTCTCTCTCTCTCTCTCTCTCTCTCTCTCTCTCTATGATTTCATATCTATGCTAATGGATTAGATCACGGAGTTTATTTATCTTTGGTAATGCTCTTGTCCTTTCTATATGACCACTTATGCTTCTACAATATCTTTCCAAACATGATGCTAGTGTTAGGGACATTCTCTTGATCAAGGTCCCTTCATCTAGTTGATTTTGAGTTTACTAACCCCTTTTTGTTGTCTACGTTATTTATTTGTTTTCTTTTTTGTTTTGTTTTCGCGCCCTTATGCATGGATGTGTGAGTTGAGATCCATTTTTGGGGGGCTTATGTCCTTAAAATTAGTGATGTATTATCTTCTTGTAATTCACAAATGCTCATATCTCTCTCTTGTTCTTCCTTTATTGTGAGCATGAGGTTGTCTCATACTCCCGCTAAAGTGGGGGCTAAATTGATGTTGTAGCATCTTGGGATTTCAGCAATCTCGCATCAACCAAAAAAAATTGATTTCCTATTTTTCCTACTTGATCAGTCTTGGTGTTTCTTTCTTTGATCATTTTATGCATATTTTTTGAGACTGTGATCCTTTCAGCATGTTCATGAATTCATTCTAGACACCCTCCTAGGATCACACACCATTTGGTTGCTTTGCGCATGAGATCTTTCAAATTCTTGGTGAGACCGACATGTTCTTCATTTTTCTGACCAGTTTTCTTTTTTTTCGATCTCGTAAAGGTTTTCTCAATCGAAAAATCTTAACAACTCATTTCTTGATGATGATACATTTTTTGTCAACCTACTTGAGGGATCGCGATTCATGTCCCACTTGTTGGATGAAGATCCTTATGATTTTGGGTCCTGGCCTATTTGTCTAATACATTTTTTTTGTTATTGGGAAATGTAATCTTTCTTGTCAACCTGATGTTTATGAAGGCCTTATATACTCTTGTAATTGATTTACTTAGGGGGAAGAGAGATAGAAAAAAGTATTAGCTTTATATGTACGAATTTTGATCTATATATCAAACAGAAGAAAGTTCCTACACAAGGTTCATGTAGTTGTTGCTGATTGTAGATCGTATAAAAAGATAACCTATTGAAGGTTATAATCATGCATGTATGCCTGGAATGTATCACTGCTTGTAGCTGTTCATATAATTAATCATATGATAATAAGGAGGCTAATATTGCATTCATTTTCTCTTGGTTCTTTTGGCTTTTGTTGTATGACTCTTGCTCCAAGGATAGATTGGACTCTGTGAGTTCCCATTGTCCTCTATTGCATCAAGTGGTATCAGAGCAAGGTTTTGCAACCTAGTGTTTTCTTGTGGGGTGGCAGAAGAAAGGATATGACCTACAACTACTAAATATTTTGAAGATGGATAAGATAAATACTAGAGGTGGACCAAGGAATTCAGACCCAACCGTCTTGGATTTTTTGAGACAAATTTCTACTAGATTGGAAGTGGTGGAGACTACTCAGAGGAGAGGGAAACATATAGAAGATGCAAGTGATGAAGAAGGAGATGAAAAAAATTAGAATCAGGCAGGGGAAGGAGATAACAATGAGGCACCACCAATGTTGAATCAAGAAGAGAGGTTCATCAAACCTTTGACTAATGTGAATAAGAGACCTCATTTCAATACACCTAATTGTCATGGTAACTTGGATTTTGATGAAATGATAGATTAGATCATAGAGATGATCAAGTAATTTGAACTTGAAGGAACTAGTGAGGAGAAGAAGGTAAAATATGCTTGTACCAAGTTAAAATGACATGCATCCTTATGGTGTGAAAAATTACAAATAGGTTGGTAGAGAAGGGGTAAAGACAAGATTAAATCTTGGGATAGAATAGTGAATAACTTAAAGGCTAAGTTTTTTACTGAGGATTACCAAGTAAGTCTATTTCAAAAGTTGCAAAACTTGAAGCAGAGGGACTAAAGTGTTAAGAGTTATATTGATGAGTTTTACAAGATGAATATTAGATCTAGCCATATAGATGATGAAAATGAACAAGTTGCTCACTACCTTAATGGTTTAAGGGTGTTAATATAGGATAAAATCAGTCTGATATAGATTAGGAGTGTGGAAGAAGCTTACAAGTGGGCTTTGGAGGTTGAAGAAAAGTTGAAACGAAGGCATGAGCAAAGGTAAAGAGGTAGAAGAGGAAGATTTTAGAGAGAATGATCCAATACTAATGTTGGAGGAGGTAGATCTTCAGTAGATTGGGGAAGAAATGAGTCATAAGCTATGGATAATGATCTCTATAGAAGGAATTATAGGAGTTCCCATCACAATGAAGGACAAAGTAGTGGTGACAGAAGGAATTTTAGTGGCAGTTGTTTCAAGTGTGGCGAAGCAGGGCACCGATCCTTTGAATGCAAACAAGGCAACTTTGAGAAGAAGGCAGAAGTCAGTAGGCTAACAACATTTGAAGATGAGAAGTCCATTGGATCAGTAAATAACAATCAAGAAGAGGATAGAGAAACCTTGATAACTTGGAGAACCCTATATCACGGAGAGAAAGATATGGAACCTTTATAAAGGAAGAATTTGTTTCGAACCAGATGTAAGGTGCAAGACAAGGTGTGAAACATTTTCATCAACAATGGTAGTTCTAATAAACTTTCCTCAAAGGATTTGGCTAAGAGATTGAAGTTGGGGAGATTGAAGTATCCAAGACCCTATTAGATCACATGGATACAAACAAGGTACTGGTAAGTGAACAATGCCTAGTTAAATTCAAGTTTGGGAAGTATTATGATGAAGTTTTATGTGATATTATGCCTATGGATGTGTGTTATATCTTGTTAGGTAGACCATAAAAGTATGATAGACAATCTATACATGATGGTAGGAAGAATGTGTACACTATTTATGCTAATGGAAAAAAGAAAAATTTGTTTACCTTTAGAGGAACCCCTTAAGAGTGAAGTGTGTACCAGTGCAATAATTTTTTTAGTGGATGTCAGGAAGTTTTTGGACGACATGAGGCATGATAATGTGTGTTTTTCTTTAGTACCTAATAATTCTAAGGAAATTGTCTCAGTGAAAGAACATCCTGAAGAAATCATTGGATTGTTGAATGAGTATGCAGACATCATCTCATATAATGTCCCTGGTGGATTATCACCTATGAGGAGTATTAGCCATTGTATGTATTTGATAGTAGGATCAAGTTTTCCTAACAAAGAAACATATAGGATGATCCCAGCAGAGAATGAATAACTCAATAAACAAGTTCAAGATTTGTTACATCAAGGATTAAAAAGAGAAAGTCTTAGTCAATGTGCAGTTCCTGCAATTTTAGCACCAAAGAAATATTGACAATGTAGAATATGTACTGATTCTAGAGCCATCAACCAAATCAAAATTAAGTACCAATTTTCATTACCAACGATGGATGATCTGATGGATTTTTTGAGTAGAGATAGATACTTCACCAAGATAGATTTGAAGAGTGGATATCGTCATATTAGAATCAGAAAAGGTGATGAGTGGAAGAATGCATTCAAGACAAATGAAGGATTGTATGAATGGTTGGTAATGCCTTTTAAATTGTCTAATGCATTGAGTACTTTCGTGAGGTTAATGAATGAGGTTCTGAAGAAATTATTAGGTAAGTTTTTCATTATGTATTTGGATGATATCTTGATTTTCAGTAAGATCAAGGAGGGGCATTTGATGCATGTTAGACAAGTATTGTAGAAGTTAAAGGAAGATAAGTTGTTAATCAACCTCAAAAAGTATACTTTCATGAAAGAGGAATTAGTGTATTTGGGATTTGTAATATATGTTGAAGGATTGAAGATGGATCCTGAGAAAATAAAAACCATTATTGAGTGGCCTACACCAAATAATGTTGGAGAGGTAAGATCATTTCATGTGTTCACTAGTTTTTACCAAAAGATCATTAGAAATGTTAGTTTAGTTTGTGGACTGATGACTAAAACTATGAGAGGAGATAGGAAGGAATTCAAGTGGACACATGGATCACAAAGGAGTTTTGAATTGATGAAGAAAAAGGTGACATAGCAACCGGTGTTAGCTTTACCTAATTTCAATAAGCTATTTCAAGTAGATTGTGATGCTAGTGGAAATGCAATTGGATCTGTCTTAAGTCAAGAAAGAAGACCTGATGCATACTCTAGAGAAAACTTGAATGATTCTAAAAGAAGGTATTCAGTGTACGATCAAAAATTTTATTCCATAATACAATCCTTGAAGAGGTGGAGACATTATTAGTTTCCTAGGGCAGTTGTGCTTTTACTGATCATCAAGCATTGAAGTACTTGAACAACCAAGGTAAGTTAAATCTGAGACATATGAAATGGGTTGAGTTCATACAAAGCTATACATTTGTGTTGAAACATGTGAGTGGTGTGTAAACTAGATTTGTTGATGCCTTGAGTAGGAGAAGGAATTTGTTGACTTAAATAAAGATTACAATGTTGGAATTTGATAAATTGAAGGTATTGTATGAGAATGATCCAGAGTTCACAAAACCTTGGAAATCTTGCAGAGAACCTATTGTTGCAGATAGAAGTAAGTGCTTAGATTATCTTATTTGGGATGGAATTTTATTCAAAGGAACACAATTGTGCATATCGATAATTTCTATGCGGGATAATCTCATTTGGGAGAAACATAGTGGAGGATTGGCATGACATTTTGGTATTGATAGGATAATGGCTTTGGTGAGTGAGAACTACTTTTGGACTCAAGTCAAGAAGTATGTGCAAAATTTTATTCAAAATTGTAAAGTGTGTCAAATTGCAAAAGGTAGTAGTCAAAATGTGGAATTGTATGCACCTTTGACAGTACCGGTCAAACCTCAGAAAGCTATCACTATGGATTTTGTGCTTGGTTTTCTAAAGACACAAACAGGTTATGATTCATTTTTTGTGGTTGTAGATAGATTTTCTAAGATGACACATTGTATTCCTTCTAAGAAGACTATAAATGCAGTGCATGTAGCTATAAGGTGTGTGTGTGTGTGTGTGTGTGTGTGTGTGTGTGTGTGTGTGTGTGTGTGTGTGTGTGTGTGTGTGTGTGTGTGTGTGTGTGTGTGTGTGTGTGTGTGTGTGTGTGTGTGTGTGTGTGTGTGT
>MU224342.1:109687-131028 GCA_018584345.1 Thuja plicata
GTGTGTGTGTGTGTGTGTGTGTGTGTGTGTGTGTGTGTGTGTGTGTGTGTGTGTGTGTGTGTGTGTGTGTGTGTGTGTTTTCATGGTGTTTATTGTGTTTGGGTGTGTTTGTATGGAAAATATTGTAGATATATATATTAGATCCTAATCCAAGACAAGGAGATCCCAATTGATTAACCAAAAGGAGACGATCAATGCAAAAAGGAATCAACTCTTTATGGATAAAGAGGGGAAGGGGGTCTAATTTCTTAATTATAAGTAAAACAATAGACTTGAAAGATTAGGATGAAATGAAACACTTATCTTGAAATGTAGCAGATCTGGAAATACCTATTTTCTAGTGTCTGTACTGAGTTTCTGGAAATTTTACAACCGGATCTGGAACAAAAACATAGATATGGAGAAAACCCAAAAAAAAATTCTTTTCTGAGATAGGTCAACCTTGACCAAAATACAGGGGCACAATTATGCCCCTTTATGTTGACCTTGACCTGCACTGCTCTGACGGAAAATATGTTTGCGAATCCTAAAAGTTTGATGAAAAGGGTATCCAAATCTTCTCTGTAGTTTGTTGTTTCGTACATGTACCTGCAAGAAAAATGGTTTTGTTTGTTGGGGGAGGGGTTTGCCTTAGTCAAACCCTGATTTAGGAATTAACCTTAAAATCAAAACTGAAATGGAGAATGCGAGCAAGTAGTAGAAGTAGATCTAAAAACGATGCTATGATATTC
The DNA here is from genome assembly GCA_018584345.1 of Thuja plicata. Lineage (NCBI taxonomy): Eukaryota > Viridiplantae > Streptophyta > Pinopsida > Cupressales > Cupressaceae > Thuja > Thuja plicata. The sequence goes on from MU224342.1 coordinate 110,419, forward strand.
AATAGATATGCAATTGTATTTCAAATATAAACAAGTATGTTATTATGAAAGCTTAGACTCAACATTAAAAACCATAAATAAAAATCAAAACCTCCATGATTATATGCTTGGAATCCACCTTGAAGGAAGAATGAATGAATCTTGAGGATGCACAATGGATCTTGAAGGGAGATCACACCACCATGATGGATAGATCTAGGTTTTGAATGAGGAATCTTGAATGCTTGAACCAAATCCCTTCAAATGCTTGAATTCTTGAATCCTTGATCTTCAATGGAGAACTTGAATGCTTGAGAAGAAGACTTGAGAACCTTGATTGAGCACTTGGAAGCTTCAAATTAGATGATCGCTTTGATAGATTATGCATAGATGTTCCTTCTTATTCCTTATCCTTCTTTTGTGTGGATTCTCATTATTGAAAATGAAAGGAGAAGACTTCCTTATATACTAGTCTAGGGCACAAACTTCTAGAGAGGCTGACATATGAGAAATAAATTCCAATTAGGCTCATACTCCTAGAAGTGGACCTATATTAACTATCTTTTTAAGAGTCACCACTTCGAAGCCCAAAACAGCCGACCCAGAAGCGGGAAAATAAACTTTTGAGTTTCTCCTGCATCTGGCAAACTTTCCAATGAAAAAGGAGGGCATGGGTCAAGGTTGAGGTCGACCCTGACCTAGGTCAGGGTCAAGGTTGACCTTGACCTGGGTCAAGGTCGAGGAAGACCTTGACCTGGGTCAAGGTCGAGGAAGACCTTGACCTGGGTCAAGGTCGAGGAAGACCTTGACCTAGGGGGTTAAGACCCCTGGAAAATATGCAAGGTGGGGAAAATAATGCCTAGAGAGGCCCAATCAAGGTCCGAAACAGGCACAGAAGATGGAAAAGGGGTATATATATGAGGACAACATGATAATGGCCCAAAAAACCCCCTAAGGAGGGCTAAATTGTCTTAACAGGAACATGCTTCCATTTTAAGATGATACATTAAGCCCCCACTTTAGCGTGAGTGTGGAAATCAAACATACTCGCGGTAAAGTGAGAAGAATGACTCTAGTAGATCGCAACGAGGTAGAACATCACTTATTCAAGGACATGAGCCCCCAGGCCAAGGATTATAACTCAAAATACATGCACAAAGGCATGAAAACAAAGATAAAACAAAGACAAAGCTAAAAGACACAAAAGGGAGGGGTTGGTACAAAAATAAACCCAAATCAACTAGCAAAGGAAACCTTGCTAGGAAATGCTTCCTATACTAATATCATATTTGGAAAGATATCATAAAATCATAAATGACTATGTAAAAAAGATGAGAAACACTATAAATAACATATCTTCATGATCTAATCCTACTAGCATGAACGTGAAAAGAGAGAAAAGAGAGAGTGATTACCTCACTCAGTAAGATGCCCACCTTACCATGAATCACCAAGGAGGGAGAGCCCAACAATAGCCAAACCTGATAGTTCACCCATAAACTGTGCTTTGTATTTGTAATGCATCTTCTGACGGCTTTTGGAATACCCATAGATCCACATTCTTGTATCACTATGCAATATAAAATGTGTGTCTCTTCAGGATTTAGCAACTTATGTGTGTTACCTTCTGAGGATTTAGCATATTTGAAATTGAAAATGTGTATCTCTTTAGGATTTAGCAAATTATGTGCATTACCTTCCAAGGATTTAGCAAAAATAAAAAAATGTGTGTCTCTTCAGGATTTAGCAACTTATGTGTGTTATCTTCCGAGGATTTAACAAAAATAAAAATGTGTGTCTCTTCAGGATTTAGCAACTTATGTGCGTTACCTTCCGAGGATTTAGCATGTTGTAAAATGTAAACAATAGTATAAGGAAGACCCCATATATGCCCCATCCTTATCGTGGCTACTTGATAGACATGATAAGGAAGAGAAGGAGGATACCTACTTCACAAAGTAAGGAGATATCATGTTAGCAACAATGTGCACTATATTCTTAGTGAAGAGTATTGACCCTTACATCTAAGAGCATAGATAATCGTGAAAAGGACATGTCACTTATGAAAAGGGGATCCTCAAAGAGGAAGATATCTTATCAACAAGACCCCCACCGTAGAGGAGTTCTTTGGATAAAATATCATCTTTCAAAGAAAAGCAAAGAGGGATCAAAGATTCAATCATCAAGCCCCAAGCGATCAAGAGGAAGATGAATCTTGGAATGGAGGAAGAAAAATCTAATCCAAAGTAAGGGCAAGAGTTTATAAAGAACATAATTTTCAAAATAAAGAAGAGGTGATGACCTAGGAAAATAACCTCTCATATAAAATGGTATCCATAGCCAAAACATAAGTCTTTATAAGGAAATAATGTTGGAGAATAAACAAATGCCACTAAGATAAGGAAAGTAGATCCTTAGATAGAGAGAAAGAAGGAAAACCTTGCCCCCAGGGATGCAAACAAGGGATATACCAATCAGATTAAGATATGTTGTAACAAAGAGATATCTTTGCAAAACAAATGTCTTAGAAAAGATATCATGAATACTAGAAGAGAGCTATAGATGATTATGAGCAAAGGAAGGATGTACAATATCATAATACAAAACCATAGGGATAAAATATAGAAAGAATAGCCATTTAGGCTAAAAAAAACATGCTAAGAGAATAATGGTCCTAGAAAAATAGAAGAAATACCTCCTGCCCACCAGTCAAGAGACAAGAGGGGGGAAGATCTATATTATAGAAGAATGAGGGGTATTCCCCGTATGGAAATTATGAAGAAATGGTAATACCGCACGAGAGAGATATAATTCCTAAAGCGGCTCTTTCTCTAACATACATCTTGAAATGCACACAATCAACAAGTAAATGTGTATTACTATAGTGAAAAGGACATTTGTACTTGGAGAGAGCATCTTTCGGCATAGGTTTGAAGATTTATTTCTTAGAATCTATTAACTGAACATACACCTTCTTAGCCACATCTTGAGGGGTATTAGGGTAATCTAAGGAAGGTGTTGGAAGAAGAACATGAAGAGGAGGGTGAGGATCAAAATCAACCACCTTAAATTGAGATAGCGGAAAGCCTAGACCATGAATATCTTGTTTAGGGGATAAACGAACCGGATATTTAATACCTTGTTCATTAAAACCAAGCCCTAAACCCTTATAATCTTGTTTAGCCACCATATTGTATCTTGTACTGTACATATATTGTAAAGCTTTTGCAGGAGATGATTGTTCACGGTGATCATGAGAAATTCTTGTTTAAGGTCGAATGATAGGTTTAGAACAAGTTTCTTTTCTCTTCCCTTTAATATCATCAGGGATCATATAAGAAGGGGAAGGTAAATCAAATAATTCTTGCACATCTGCATCATGAACCATAGTTTGAGCCCCATCATAAGTGTGGGAAGAACTAGGGATAGAAGATGGAGAAATAGGAGTGGGAATATTAGGAATTGGATTAGGAAGGATAGGATTAGGATTAGCAATAGGTAGATTAGGAACTATATTAGGAAGGATAGGATTAGGATTAGGATTAGGAAGATTATGAAATGGGGTGTCATCTACCAAATTCTTCACATAATCCAAAAGAGAAATAAGTCTGCCACACAAATTCTTAATGAAATTTTTGAAAGTAGGAAGGCTAGTATTAGTCAATCTCATAATAGCATAAGCAAGTGAAACATGAAGAGTGAAAAACATAATTAAATGGATGATACTCTCATAAACATCATAATTAATATAAAGAGATGCTAAGAGAAGAATAATGAGGAAAATAACCATACACCAAAGCATCTTAAAGATCTTCATAGTGAATGAAATGGAAAAAATGTTTTTTGTATTTTTATGAGCATGTAGTTTTTTTTTGTATTTTAAAATGAAAGAGCCTAAAATAAAACTAATCTTATATGTATGCAAAAGCTAGTATTAAGGAAAAGAGACAAAGTATCTAACACCAAAAAGAAAGAGTTGTCTATCGCAAGTTCACAAAAATGTAAGGTGTGTGTGTGTGTATGTGCGCGCGCGTGCACGCATGCATGTTTTTTTTGGGTGTGTGGTGTATGGAAAATATTGTAGATATATATTACCTCATAATACAAGACAAGGAGATCCCAATTGATTAACCGAAGAGAAGATCAATGCAAAAAGGAATCAATTGTTTATGGATAAAGAGGTAAAGGGGGTCTAATTTCTTAATTGTAAAGTAAAACAATAGACCTAAAAGATTAGGATGAAATGAAACACTTATCTTGAAATGTAGCAGATCTGGAAATACCTATTTTCTAGTGTCTGTACTGGGTTTCTAGAAATTTTGCAACCGGATCTGGAACGGAAACACAGAGATGGAGAAAACCCAGAAACATTTTTCTTTTCTAAGCTAGGTCGACCTTGACCCAAATACGGGGGCACAATTGTGCCCCTTTATGTTGACCTTGACCTGCACTGCTGCGACAAAAAATCTGTTCGTGGATCCTAAAATTTTGCTGAAAAGGGTATATGAATCTGCTCTATAATTTTTTGTTCTGTACCTGTACCTACAAGAAAAATGGTTTTGTTTGTTGGGGGAGGGGTTTGCCTTAGTCAAACCCCGATTTAGGAATCAACCTTGAAATCAAAACTAAAATGGAGAATGCTAGCAAGTAGTAGAAGTAGATCTAACAATGATGCTATGATATTCAATAGATATGCAATCATATTTCAAGTGTAAACAAGTATGTTAATATGAAAGCTTAGATTCAACATTAAAAACCATAAATGTAAATCAAAACCTCCATGATTATATGCCTGGAATCCACCTTGAAGGAAGAATGAATGAATCTTGAGGATGCACAAAGGATCTTGAAGGAAGATCACACCACCATGATGGATAGATCTAGGGTTTGAATGATGAATCTTAAATACTTAAACCAAATCCCTTCAAAGGCTTGAATGCTTGAATCCTTGATCTTCAATGGATAACTTGAATGCTTGAGAAGAAGACTTTAAAACCTTGATTGAACACTTGGAAGCTTGAAAGTAGATGATCACTTTGATATATTATGCGTAGATGATCCTTCTTCTTGTTCCTTATCATTCTTTTGCGTGGATTCTCATTATTGAAAATGAGAGGATAAGGCTTCCTTATATACTAGTCTAGGGCACAAACTTCTAGAGAGGCTGACATATGAGAATTAAATTCCAATTAGGCTCATACTCCTAGAAGTGGACCTATATTAAATATCTTTTTAAGAGTCTCCACTTCAAATCCCGAAACAACCAACTCGGAAGTAGGAAAATAAACTTTTGAGTTTCCCCCTGCATCCGAAAAAATTTCCAATGAAAAAGGGAGACCTGGGTCAAGGTCAAGGTCGACCCTGACCTAGGTCAGGGTCAAGATAAACCTTGACCTAGGTCAAGGTCGAGGTCGACCTTGACCCAAGGGGTTAAGACCCTTGGAAAATATGCCAGGTGGGGAAAACAATGCCCAAAGAAGTCCAATCAGGGTCCTAAACAGGCACAAAAGATGGAAAAGGGGGAGAAATTAGAGGACATCATGATAATGGCCCAAAACACCCCCTAAGGAGGGCTAAAATGTCTTAACATGGAAGTGATTCCATTTTAAGACGATACGATAGCTTCTTTTTTTTTTAAGGAGATTGTGAGATTACATGGATTACCTAAATGCATTATTTCAGACATGGATAGTAGGTTTCTTGGCTATTTTTGGAGAACACTTTGGAAGAAGATGAAGGATAATTTGAAGTACAATTATACTTTTAATCCATGTACCAATGGACAAATAGAGGTTGTGAATAGGATTTTAGGAAATTTGTTGAGATGTTTAGTTGAAGACAAGCCATGAAATTGAGATTTAGTTTTTCCTCAAGAAAAGTTTGCATATAACAGTTTAGTAAATAGGAGCACAGGGAAGACACCATTTGAGATAGTTACTAGTTTTAATCCTAAGGGAGTGACATAATTAAGGGATATAACTCATGATGTTAAGAAGAGTGTTGAAGGAGAAGACTTTGTAGAGGTTATGAAATCATTGCATGAAGGGGTAAGACAATATTTGGAGAAAATGAATCGGGACTATAAGAGGAGAGTTGATATGTAGCGAAGACCTAAGGAATTTTAGGTAGGAGATGAAGTAATGGTATACTTGCAGAAGGGTAGATTTCATGTTGGAACTTATAACAAGTTGAGGATGAAGAAATTTGGATCTTGTAAGATCTTGAGGAGATTTGATTCAGGGAATACATATGAAGTGGAGTTACCAAAAGACATGGATATATAACTTATACTCAATGTTGCATATTTGTATGAGTATCACGAGCCAAATTTCAGTAGCAGTGATAGATCAGATGTGGAATAATAGTATCCTAAGAAGCAGTTGGATCAAATAGAATTGATTTTGGATAGTAGAGTTGGTTGAAGTACAAGAGGTAAGTAGTACATGAAATATCTTGTCAAATGGAAGGAAAAAGCCATGAAATATTCTTCATGGATTTATCAGGCTTAGGTTGACCATTTTGGTTTTCCTTTGGCCCCAGCAAAGTGAGAGGCTCACTTTTAAAATAACCTCGGGTGTCTGATGCAGGAATGTCTTGGGATCTTGGCAATCTTGCATCAACCAAAAATATTGGTTTTCCTATTTTTCTTGTTTGATCAGTCTTGGTGTTTCTTTCTGCGATCATTCTCTACATATTTTAAGAGTTTGCGATCCTTTCAGCATGTCTGTGGCTTCATTCTAGACACCCTCTTGGGATCACACACCATTTGGTTGCTTTGCACATGAGATCTTTTATATTCTTGGTGAGGCTGTCATGTTCTTCATTTTTTTGGCCAGTTTTCATATTTTCTGATCTCACGAAGGTTTTCTCGATCGACAGAGCTTAACAACTCATTTCTCAATGATTATACATTTGTATCTGACCTACTTAATGGATCATGATTCATGTCCCACTCATTGGATGAAGATCCTTATGATTTTGGGTCCTAGCCTATTTGTGTAATACATTTTTTCTTCTCATTGGGAAATATAATCTTTCTTGGTTGACCTGATATTTACGAAGGCCTTATATACTCTTGTAATTTATTTCCTTAGGGGGAAGAGAGACAAAACATATTAGTAGCTTAGCACCTGTAGGACTTATGATCTATAGATCAGACAGAAGAAAGTTCCTACAGAAGGTTTATGTAGTTGTTGTTGATTGTAGATCGTATAAAAAGATAACTTATTGAAGGTTCTAATCAGGCCCGTATGCCTGGAATATATCACTACTTGTATTTGTTCATATAATTAATCATATGATAATAAGGAGGCTGATCTTACATTCATTTTCTCTTGGTTCTTTTGGCTTATGTTGTGTATCTTGCTACAAGGATTGGTTGGACTCTGTGAGTTCCCACTATCCTTGACTACATCATAAATGTACCATCCTAAAAACTAAGCACTTAATTAGTGTTCTTTTTAAGGACCATTTTGCATTCACTTTAGTAATAAGACCTTATAAGGGCATTTAAATTCAAATTTGGGTCCTCTTTCTTCTCTCTTTTCCCTCTTGCTTGCCTAAAATCTAGGTTAGCCCTTATTTCTAGGTGTTCTCCTCTATTTTTCCTCCAATCTTTTAATTTATTTCATCACTTATGCCCTATGTCATTACTAGTGGTCTTTTTTACCATTTTGAGCCCTAAAACCAGCTATAATTCAAATCCCCGCATCTACACATTCCCTAGAGCCTATAAAATAAAATTGAGCCCTGATTGGAAGGTGCAAAATGTTTCAAACATTCTGCACCTAGGTGCACAATGTTCTAGGTATTCTACAGCCCCAAGAAGTGGCCCAAATTTATGGAGGTGTCCATATCTGGAGAATGGGTGCATGATTAAGATCTATAGTTAGCCTGGGTAAGGTTAAACCCTCGAGATGTGGTAAGAAGTATATGAACCCCCTACTTCTCCTAATTTTGGGATCCATCTTAAAGCATTTGAATCTATATGCAAGCAATAGAGCTCTAGCAAGCGATTCAAGCAATCCTTTCAAGAGTCTTGTGCATGAAAATAAGGAACATCAAGAAATTAAAGGCAATTGAAGGCAATTCAAGATCTACTAAAGTCCTGACATTCATTCTTCCTTTCAAGCATTCAAGATGGTTTTCTTCATGTATCTAGCTTATCTCTCCATTTTAGGTCAAGCAAAAGGACTTTTCAAGGAGGAGTCAACCCATCTATTTCAATCTTCTTCTCTTTATCCTTCCCATTTCAACATTGGCAAGTAGCAACATTCATCACACAAGGTTTTATCTTTTCATGATTTCCTTTTGGTTTTTATGTTGATTCAAAAGTTATTGCATAATGATATTTGATCACATTGAAAGAGGCATCCACATCATGAAGCTATAAACTAGTTTATTTATCAGATCTGATCATTGTTCTATGTCTGCATACTTTACTTTTTCATATTTCCACATTGATTCCTATAAAAGGGATTGATTGAGGTAAACCCCTCTATTCAACCTTCTTTCCTATTTTTCTGTGCGTAGGAACAGGCCGGGAAAGTTGTAATTACAGATCCAAACTTTACAAATCTTGACATAGGTCCTCGTAGAATCTGGAACACATTCATCAGGTATAGAATATTTTAGGAATTCTTCACCCAAGTATAGAACATTTAAGGCATTCTACACACTCATAAATAGGTTTAAACTTTCAGGATAGGGTACAAAGCTCAGATCTAAAAGTACAAGTATTTTTGGGATCCCGACAATTGAAAAATAAACAACAAGAATAACATCTCCTTCTCTTTCCAAGGTACACATATATCATCTTCATTTTCCTCTTTAACATTTCCATATTTTAGTAGCTTTTATTCATCTTCTCCCAATCTTAAGAAACAAAAAGAATACAAGCCATTGAGACCCAAATCTGGTATTGACATCACTCTTTCCTTTCTTGTGGTGTTGATCTGATTTGAATTGTGGAGGCTTGATATTCTAATGTGCATTGTGAAATTTTGGGTGAGCTTGATCCTCTTAGGTATCCCCATTTTCCTCTGTACAGGACTTAAGAGGAATCGGCTTCCACTTTAGTTTTAATTATTTCATAGACAACCAATAAGAAATAAAAACTGAATGCATGAAAAATGTTATAAAAGAGAATATAAGAAATAAACTTAGCCTACTCAACAATAACATGTAAACATCAAATGATAAGTGTTGATGATATTGCCGAAGAACATATGTGATTTCTCATTAATCCAACAAAATAATAAAAACATATGAATATGTTTTAAGGAATGAGAGAAGAGACCTCAATTTATAGATTTTCCATGAGAGAAATCAAGGGTCAGGATTGAATGATGAATGGATGATGAGGATTGATACAAGGATAAGACATTGATTAAAGGATTCTTCTTGTGAAAAGTGTTAGAATAACAAAGGCAAGGGATGTGTAAGGGCTAAGTGTGCTCACACATGTGTGAGAAAACATGAGGAAGCTCATGAAATGGACATGTCCATGACATGTGTAAGGGCGAGTTGACTTGGAAAGTCACATGTGTAAAAGGTTATGGGGCTTTTCATGCTCACACATGTGTGAAAAAGAGGAGGGTGGCTTGTGAAAGTAATGGTGGTGTGTTCATGTCACATGTCACATGTGTATAAGAGGTGGGAGAGATGTCATCTCTCACATGTGTGAGCACCAAATAGAATGTTTGGTCACATGTGGAGTTGGAAGAGGGGGGAAAGTGAGATAGTAAGTGCATGTCACATGTCACATGTGTGTAAGAAGGTGAATTAAAATTATCATAAATGCTAATGAGGTTAGAAATTCAAAAGACTAGCTAATTAGTTAGGAATTAATTAGCTGGGATTTAGAGGAAAAGGGAGATTTAGAAAAAGATTGTGTTTAATTAATTGAGATTAATTGAAATTTATGTGGAATAGGTGAAGAATAAATTTTAAATAATTATTTGAATAAAGGTGAGGGATAAAGGTGGAGGCTAACTTTGATTAAATAAATATAAATTTATTTAATCAAGGGTGAGGGGTAAAGGTAATGGATTATTAAATAATATTTATTTAATTGGTTAGGATATTATAAGATCAATTGTGTTCATGTGTGGACACATTTAGGCATCTACAAAAACTAATCATGAATTAATAGGTGAGTGTGAGGGATGTAAATCAAAAGCTAACAAATTAAGGATGGAAGCTTGGGACTAAATGGATAATGGTACACAATGGACAATAGATGCTATCTTCGCCAAGACTAGGCAAAAGAAATGACAATCCCAAGGTAGTAGGTCTATGGTAGAAGTTCTAAGGTTTTCATATATGCACAAATAGTATGGCTTTGGAGGTTGTTTTATGTGTTTTCCAACTTCTTCTTTAGGTCCTCTAAGAGCTCTTCTTATTGGCTTTTTTGGTTGAATCCTTCTCTTCTCTTCCCTATTATGTAAACTTTATGAGATATTCAAAAGAATATAAGACCAAATTCCACAATTAACTTATAATTTATTATTTTGAAATTTTAACTTTTGATATTTATATTAGATAAATCAACATTAAAAAACAACACAATTTTAAATTAGGCTTTTAATTTTAAAATTTTACAAAACTATGATAATTTATATTAAATATATTAGGTAATTTAATCTTTTTTTATATAGATAAAAGGCTACAACCATATATATTTTATTAATCATTAACCTATATACAACCCGACTCACTAGGGGCATTGGTAGGAAAGAGTCAAGCGAAGAAAACCTCCACTCTAGCCCCAAATAAATATTTTTTTTTTCTATTGAATATGCCACAATCAAATTTAGTTACATCAATCTAGAGGTACCCAAAAAATATCAGACTAACTGTTCAATCAAGATTTCAAAATAACAAAGTACATCAGTCACACTTGCAATCTAGAGTTCAAAAGGTGACCACTTTAGCAAGCTTGTAACCACATGCTAATGGATAAAGTCCACATCTAAGTTCCCTTCATCATAGTCAGGTGGGAGATCCTGATTAGATTCAGATTCATTAGTGTCCAGGGACACAACAGTGCTGCTAAGAATTTATGAAGCCCTGTTCCACTGTTCCATCTCATGAGATGCACTCGCATTCACACCAACATTATTTCTCTAGTGTCCATTATGTTTCAGTTGTTGGATGAATTCAACTGGTGTGATCTCAAACTCATATTCAGTCTGCATTTTAGTATAACTATAGGCAAACTCTTTCTTTTCCATTGTGGTCTTACCCTCACGAAGCACCTACATAAATTTGCTCTCCTTCATTTTAATGATAGTAGTGACCTGCATGGCAACATCAACATAAATGAGTCTCCGAAGAGATTCAGTAAGGTTTCTAGCCTTCCCTACAAACACACCATTATTCCTAACCTTCCAAATGACCAATAACATAATAGAAGAAAAAATATACCAAAGTGTTACACAATTTGTTGCTATTAATTTGTCCAGAAATTATATTATGAAAAGTGAACTCTTTATTTTTTACCAGTCCAAACATCTTCCAGATTTCAATGGAAAATGAGCAATCAAAAAAATACATGGAAAATAGATATTGGGAGTCTACATATAAAGCACACATTAGATTCGCTCCTAGTTTCTTGAACGATAGTTTGTGAAGGAATAGCCTCCACGAGAAGCGAGAAAGTTGAATCCTTCTCTTCTCCTCCCTGTTATGTAAAGTTTATGAGATCTTTAAAAGAATATAAAACCAAATTCCACAATTAACTTATAATTTATTTTTTGAAATTTTAACTTTTGATATTTATATTAGATAAATCAACATTTAAAAATAACATAATTTTAAATTAAGCTTTTAGTTTTAAAATTTTACAAAAATATGATAATTTATATTACAAAATATTAAGTAATTTAATCTTCTTTTTTTATAGATAAAAAGCCACAGCCAAATATTTTTTTATTAATCATTAACCTATATACAACCCGACTCACTAGGGGCACTGGTAGGAAAGAGTCGGGCAAAGAAAACCTCTAGTCTAGCCCCAAAAAAATATAATTTCATTTTACAGACATCCTGTTATGTGGTACGAGGGAATAATGAGGGATTTCACTTCCTCAATTACATACTTATACTGATAGCATTACAAAAGACTCTACTGGTATATTACATTTATAGTGGCTTCACACTCCCCTCTGCGTAAGGGGTAAAATTAAGCCTTACGTCTCTTTCATTGTTACATTGGTAGCTCATTATACAAAATTTAGAATATGTTTTGCTATCCATCTCAAACCCCAGATAGATGCATACAAAGCCAATCATTCTTTGCTATCTCTTTGGGAGAAATATCCATGTTTCCTTTATTTCCTTTGTGGTCCTATGCTTTATAACAAAATTCCTTTGGTCTCTACCTGCATGATACACTATAACAACAACTTCCAGAGACTTGCCAGTTTGTTAGTATCTGCCATGCAATAGCTATACTCCATCATCCTTAATTAATATATAAGATCCCATACAATAGGTAGTAACTTGCTCAGAATATTCAAAATCACCCTGTTTTACTTCTATGGATAGCTTTCTTATAGTATAAGTAAAAGGAGGGTGACATATAATGTTCAAATAGAATAATTCTCATCAGTGATTATTCTTACCCATATAAGTCCAACCCGGGCAAATTCATAGAAGTAAATATATGCAGCCCAATATAGATATAAATATAAATAGAGTATTCCACCAATCTACGTTGGGTTGATTTCACATCAATGAGAATAAGATTGTGAATGTTGTAGGGAAAAAATTTAGCACCATCTTTTCCTATGCCTTCCTACATGATCATTATTTTCCATAAGATGCTTCATGATACTATCAATGCATTTCAGTATCAGTCAAAACTTATTTTAAGAAAACTAGTGTTAGGTATAATCAAAGCATAAAAACCTTATGATTCCCATAAAGTTTCTAGTTGAGCTTCTATTTTGGCCAAATGACATAAATGTGAGTAGGTTTCATCAGGCTTATCCTTCTACCAAAACCATCTTGTTGCTAAGCTTGCTCTAGAAAATAAGAAATATAAAAAGCTCCATATTTCAACAATAATAGTGATCTGAGTTAAATCATATTGAACATGAAAGAATTCTTTGCTTTCAAACTCACTTGAATAAAAAAGACAAAGAGCGTGTTGCTAAGATCAAGCACAATACTCACATATATATGGTACCACCAAAATTTTGAATGCAATGAAGGGTTAAAAATAAGAAATAACAACAGGGAACCAACACAACAAGTAATATATATTCAACTATATATATATGTCAGTAAATAATCTAAAACTTCTAAGCAAGAAAGGATCTAGATAATAGTTGATCAACATCCACAACCATATACTTATAATAATATTCCTAAATTATTGTATTATAGTGTGAAAAATTGTACCACAACCGTATTATCTATTTCAATAACAATGTCTTAAAGTCTAGCTAGTATGTGTTATATATTAAGAAAGTAGCAGAGTATAAAATCTATACTATAAACAAAATAACGGGCTTAAAAATATTGTATAGTTCCATGATCATCCCCATTATGCATTATTGTTCTTCCCCTTTCGTTTGAAGATAATCAAGTCTTCATCAAACCTTTCATCTTTGTCAGCCAATTCCTCAAAGTCCACCTTGCTTTTGCCCTTCAAATCTCTTTTGTGAGGTTCCCCACAAACCCAACTAGATTTAATAAGTACTAGGGTAATGATTTGAATCCTATCCAAATCTACAATTTCAAAGGAACTAGGGACCTCAAATCTCTCCTCCCGCATATAGTCCTTCATTTGAATCGTATTTGTGCTCGGAACAATACAAAGTCATTTGAGCAGGAAGTGGATGTTTCTCTCCATTTCCTGCCAGTATGCTTCAAAGCCATTCTTATCTTTAAACAATATAATTGACCTCCTGACAACCTCCATATTATCTGCTAGGCTTCCTATTTTTGCTTTCATGTAATCCTTTGGATACAAGATTTCCATTCTGCAATTTACACTACAGATTGCATGATCTAACCCTCCAAGAATTTCTTTGATAAAAATTAATTTGCAAAGGGTTATGATCTTTTATTTAAGAATCTTAGAAATTAGAATTAGGGGCACAAAGGTTCCTACAATATCTCCATTCAATCTAAAAGTAAACTCATAATCAAAGTACCTTTCACCCAAGACCGCTTCAACAACTCACCTTGATAAATCATCCAAGTGTTTTAGGGTTCGGTTCCATCACTCAAGTTTGATAAAACCGTGGAAAGCCATTTGCCTATTTTTATAAACATGAAAAACTCTGATATTTGTTTCTATTTTGAGTAGCTATTGGTAGACAAAACATAAATTACTGAAAGGTCCTCATGCATGAAGAGCCATATGATGTATTTATTCCTAGGTGGAGTGTCTCCCATAATCATGGATGGAAGTGATGTTCACGAGGATCTCAGAAGCTTTTAAGTACTCCTAGAAATCACTTGAAGTTTCCTCAACTTGCCTAATAATACTATCAAGTCTATCACTCTATCTAGCGTCCTTATTAACAGACACGATTGTCAATCTATTAAATCATATCTTTACACACACACACACACACACACACACACACATATAATTTATAAATATATAGCTATATATAAGGATAAGAAAATACATCTTAAAGATGCTAGAGGATTAAAAATAACCAAAAGAGAGCAAAAATCCAAGCCTTGAGTCAAAAGAGTGGTGCAAGAAAGGATGTATACACATATCAATATTTATGAGAGGTATACTAAAAGAAAGAGGATGTTGTATATATATAAGTAGGATAGTATCTTGTTATCCTTGGTATATACATGCTCTCTCTCTCTCTCTCTCTCTCTCTCTCTCTCTCTCTCACACACACACACACACACACACACACACACACACACACAACGTATACCACCCATAAATATTTATATATACTCCTCTTGAAGTATTAGGAAGACTCTTAATGTAATTATGTGCATATGTGAGTGATTAAGAACTACATCCTCCATCTCTTAGGGTCTTTTTAGACTCCTTCAAGCCTCTTTGTCATGCAATATTTATGACCTAATTCTTATCCATTTAGTATCCTTACCATCCACACCTTCATTTGGTAACTTGTCAGGCCTCAGATTACCCTCCCTATAGATATGATTATAGGTGCACTTTTTAAAGCCTTGTATTGAGTATAGATCTCTGGAGAGTACTACATTTAGCTTCCAGTTTGGCATTGAGCCCTTTCACAAAGCATTAATCACTATATACCTAAATCGCCCTCATTTTCCAACTTTTCTATCTTTAGTTCTTTGCACATTAGCAAACTCTCAATCAAGGCCATAAGCTCAACAACATTTTTGGACTCAAAGCCTAATGGTTTTGTCTGCCATGCAATTTTTGTACCTATCAGGTCATGAACATAACACCTAGCACCATCCTACCCTGGGTTGCCTCGTGAGGCACCATCAAAGTTCAATTTGAACCATCCTTTTGTGGGGAGAGACTATTTGCAATCCACTCTACTTTGCTTGTTGTCTGCATTCCCTTCTACAATAAAAAGAGGTATTTTTAATCCTATCCATCTCCCTCTCATCCTTTCATCCCAGTAAGTCATCCTAGCATTAATCTTGGGCATTTTCATGATCTTTCTATTTATTGTCTCAATGCTAACTACTTCAATTTTGTTAGTTAATTTTTTATACACATTTTCATCTCCCTAAATAAACGCCTATTTCTCTCCTTCCATAGTTCCCAGATAAATAATGAGGGGGATATTATCCATAAGTTTTTGTACAAACTATTTTTGTGAAGGGATGGTTGACATTTGAATAGGTCCAAAATGGTATTAGGGAGAGTTGTAATACACTCCAGTTTGCCACACAACCATTGCCAACATTGACTAGCATACCTGCAGGATAGCAGGACATGGTTTGTTATTTCTTCCTCATTTTCACACAGTGGCCATCTACTAGGACCTTCATACCCCATCTTCCTAAACCTATATGCAGCCAATATCTTGTATTTTAAGGCCATCCAAGAGAAAAGTTGTGCTTCAAGGAGACAGTTTTTTTCCTAGCAAAGATTGAGAGAAATGTTAGTTTTATGTCTCACATATTTTTTGATAAGAAAGTTGTAGCCATCCTTCATGTTGTACTCACCAATTTTTGAACCATCCCAAACTGATCTATCTTCACCTTGTTTAAAGGTTATGTTTCTTTTATCAAGGATCCTTTTTAGTTCAACTTTTTCTAAATCAGGAATGCTACAATTATCAATGTATTTCCACTTCCACCCACTCATTAAGTCACCCTCCACATAGTCTTTTTAATATCTCCCCCATTGGGCTTTCCAACAACCTCTTAGAGTTCCCAAACTTGTCTAGACTATCCATTGCTGGAAAGCCACCCTGGGAATATTCCCAAAACCGGGCATGTTCACCACTTCCTAGGTTCCACGTTAGTTTCTCTGTGATATTTTTATGACAATCCAACATAAAATTCCAAATATGTGATCCCTTGGGAGGGGATGTTGTCTTGAAACTTGTTGTGGGGTCATTTCCTTGAAGATATTTGTGTCTAATAATTCTTACCCATTTCAGGTTAGGATTATTATACATCCTCCACAACAATTTTACCCCTAGTGCTCTACTGTGTTCTCTCAGGTTCTTGATCCCTAATCCTCCATCCTCTTTTGGTCTGCATACTTTGTCCCATGCAATTAATGATATCTTTTTCTTATATTTCATTTATTTCCAGAAGAAAGATCTCAACCTCTTGTTAATTTCATCTCTTTTATTTGTGGGGAGGTTGATACATGACAATTGATAAATAGGCAAATAGCCTTTCTTGCCGGTGAGAGCCATTTCCCTTTCTAGGACTCAGTCTTATTCTAAATTTTTTGAGACTATATGATCCTAAAGTTTAATAAACCTAGCCCCTTATCCAAAGGCATGACAAGGTATTTACATAGAAGGCTTCCTTTCTTCAAATTCAAAATGCTACTGATTTCTCTTTCAACACTCCTTTCTATGTTAAAGAAGAAAATTTCAGACTTTTCTTCATTGATCACTTCTAGATTTCGTTTCGTATGAGTCTTGAATATTCCTAATTTCTATCGCCTCTCATTTCTCACCTTCCCCATGTTAGGTTTAATGGAAATTAGTACCGAGAGGGGAGGGGTGAATCAATACCTCTAAAACTTTTTCTTATCCGTTAATCAATTAACCTTTGTAATCAATTGCATATCCATTCAATCTAATCTACATTATCTTTATGTGAGTTATATCAATTGATAACATTAATAAACATGTGAGTCATTCATAGAAACATTCATGAACATAATTGACACATAACACAAGATATGATATCGTAGAAAAGTCCTATTAGGAAGTAAAAACTGCGGTGGGGATGGCACCCACAAAACTTCACCATCCAGCTTGCAGATACAATGCGAAATTAAACAACAACACAGTGAGAGAAGAGAAATGCAAATATCTTTTTTTTTTATTAATTCATCAAACTCAATACATGCCAGGTTGTAAGTCCTTCCTGGTTACGGCCATATACATCAGAATGTATTACAAATGATCTTCCTACTACAAAGATCTCAGATCTTTAGTATCTTATCATTTGCCTTCTTTCTCTAAGACTTCCTCAGACCTCTCCCAAACTAAGAACATACAAAATAATATATACAAGAGCCCAACAAAGAATTCGGCGCTCAAAACACAAAGGAGAGACCCAGATTTAGGTCCACATGGATCCCAAGATGGACCCCAAATAAATATAGCTACAAAATTTAAATGAAAAAGTCGGCCAGCAGCTCCAACTCCCAAAGAGACCAACTCGGCACAGACACGACCGAGAAATAGAAACATTCGGCAAAGAAAGTCCAAGCAACAACAACAAGCAAAGTCAAGCAACTCGACAAGCATGCCGAGCAACAGAACAATAGCAGGCTGAGCAATAGGAGCTGAGTAATAGAAAAACTTAAGAAAATAAGGAAAACATATTTTTGGATGAGCAGGATTGCCAAGGACCCAAGATGCTCCTGCATCAGACACATGTGGTTGAAAAGAAATGATTCCCTGAATCATGTATCAGGTCCAACCTAAAATGAATCCAACTTAGATTGACAAATCCACGATGAGTCCTCAATTGGTCTATTTTTCCACTTTACTAGATATTCCATGTATTCTTTTCCTCTTGTACTTCTGCCAATTCTCTGTTTCAAGATCTTCTCAACTTCCTCTATCTACTTCTTAGGATAATCACTTGGTATAGTTACTTCTTCATCAGGTTCATGATATTCATACAAGTCTAAAATATTGAATATAGGTGATATATCCATGTCATCAGGTAATTCAACTTCATAAGCATTTCCACTGTCAAATCTTCTCAGTATTTTACAAGGACCAAATTTCTTCATCTTTAGTTTCCCATATGGTCCAATAGGAAATCTTCCTTTCTTCAAATGAACCATCACAACATCACCAACTTCAAATGTCTTATGTCTTCTTGATATATCTACATCATCTTTGTATTTCTGATTACTTTTCTCCAGCTTCTGCTTTACATCCTCATGCAATGTCTTCATAAATTCTACAAATTCTTCTACTTCAGCACTTCTTTTCTCTTTGCCAACTATGTCTCTCAAATCTGATATACCTCTAGGTTGCGTGCCATGAACAATCTCAAAAGGTGTCTTTACAGTACTTATGTTTACTGAACTGTTGTATTCAAATTTTGCTTGTGCCAACATCAAATCCCAATTTCCCGGTGTGTCTCCAACTAAACATCTCAACAAGTTACCCAAAATTTTGTTCACAACCTCTGTTTGTCCATCAGTCTGTGGGTCAAATGTAGAACTAAATTTCAACTCAGTATCCAACTTCTTCCAAAGTGTTCTCCAAAAATAGCTTATAAACTTACTGTCTCTGTCAGAGATGATACTTCTTGGTAATCCATGCAATCTAACAATCTCCTTAAAGAAAGGATTTGCTATATGAACTGCATATGATGTTTTCCTACATGGTATGAAATGTGTCATTTTAGAAAATCTATCCACAACAACAAATATGGAATCATTACCTCTTGCTGTCCTCGAAAGTCCAAGAACAAAATTCATGCTGATATCACTCCAAGGTTTCTCAAGAACAATAATAGGTGTATACAAGCCAGTATTCTAACTCACTCCCTTTGCAACTTGACATATTCCACAACTTCTCACAAATTTATGAACATCCTTATACAACTAAGGCCAAAAATACCTCTCCTTCAACAAACTCAATGTTTTATCAATGCCAAAGTTTCCAGCCAATCCACTACTATGTTTCTCCTTAATTAGATTAGTTCTCATTGAACCTCTCGGTATGCACAACTGAATGCCTTTAAACAACATATCTTCCTGAATGAAATAGTCTTCATACTTACTTGATTGATTTGTATTAGGTGCTTTGCTCACTCTCCACTGCTATGAAAAATTAGGATCATCTTCATACAATTATTTCATGTCATCAAAGCCAAGAACTTCAATTCTCATTTCAGTCAACAAATATATTCTTCTACTCAATGCATCAGCAACTCTATTAGAAACTCCACTCTTATGCTTAATCACAAATGTAAAACTCTGCAAATACTCTACCCATTTCATATGTCTCTGATTCAACTTGTTTTGACTACCCAAATACTATAAAGCCTTACGATTAGTATACAACACAAATTCATTTGGCATCAAGTAATGCCTCCATTTCTTCATAGCTTGCACAATAGCATAGAATTCTTGATCATAGATAGAATATTTTCTCTTTGTATCATTCAACTTTTCACTAAAGAAAGCAACAGGTTTACCTTCTTGAGTCAATACAGCTCCAATGGCACTTCCACTTGCATCACATTCAACTTGAAATACCTTATTGAAATCAGATAAGGCTAGCACAGGTAATTCAACAACCTTCAACTTCAAAGCTTCAAAACTCTTATCAGCTCCATGTGTCCATTTGAATTCTCTTTTGTCTCCTCTCATTGTCTCAGTCATAGCATTGCAAATAGAACTGAAATTTATGATAAACTTTCTGTAAAAACTTGCCAATCCATGAAATGATCTTACCTCAGTAACATTCTCAGGTGTAGGCCAACTCAATATATCTTCAACCTTCTCTGGATCCATCTTCAAACCATCAGCTGAAATCACAAAACCCAAATACACAAGCTCTTTTTTCATGAAGGAACACGTCTTCAGATTTATCAGCAACTTTTCCTCTTTCAATCTCTGCAACACTTGTTTTATGTGCATCAAGTGTTCTTCTCTGGTTTTACTGAATATCAGAATATCATCTAGGTATACAATCACACATTTATTCAAGAATTTCTTCAAAACTTCATTCATCAATATCATAAATGTACTTGGTGCATTAGTTAAACCAAAAGGCATAACCAACCACTCATACAAACCTTCTTTTGTCATGAAAACAGTCTTCCATTCATCTCCTTCTCTGATTCTGATATGATGATACCCACTTTTCAAATCAATTTTGGTAAAATACTTTGCTCCACTCAAACAATCCATTATGTCATCCATTCTTGGTATAGGAAACCTATACTTCACTGTGATCTTATTTATTGCTCTGGAAT